>SZWC01000036.1:158652-212741 GCA_023375785.1 Penium margaritaceum | reverse complement strand
GGGGGGGGGGGGGGGGGGGGGGGGGGGGGGGGGAGAGTGTGCGAGCGAGAGGGCAAGATAGAGAGAGTGGGAGCGCCACAGCCCCCTGCCCTTGTTGTGGCTGGCCGTTGCGGTTGTCGGAGGCAACAGCGAACCTCCTCAACAGCAAACCACCCTGACACACGGTCAACGCCTGCCTTCGTCTCCCCTCCCTCCTGGCTAGCGCATGCCGTCGCGTCGGACGTCCTCCACAACGCTGCTTCTGCAACCGATTCAGTAACGGTGGCGACCGGAGACGAAATGGGGAGCTCGCGAGGGATGGACCTTCTTAAGTGGGCGAGGGGAAAGGGGAAGTGGTGAGAAGGGACGGGGGTGGTGACACGTGTCATGGCTGTGGAGCAGTTGGAGGAGGAGAAGCGATGCGTTTGGCAATGCCAAGGAGGCGCTGACGCGCACCTGACCTGGATCCCAGTGCACTCCACGTCATAACGTCCAGTGGCCATGAGGAGTTATCAGGTTAAGTGCTAAACATAAATGTTCATATTGCTTTCTGATTAGGTACAGGGGTACGTGTAGGGGTTCCCCACAAAATATGCCTATGTGTATGCCCAGACGGGAGATCGGAATGATAACACTATTCCATCCATGAAGAACGAGGTTCCCCTATCCCATTTCTTGGGAATTATGACATCTCACTCAAAAACACCAAGAAAAAGTAGGGTTGAGGGTGGCGGGCTCCTCTCATGCCGGTGGATCCCATCATACATATCGGATTATTAGCCAATCCACGTACAATAATGGAAATATTTATCAATAGCGCAAGATAAAGGATGATGGATTCCATCAAGGGAATCACCCCATCCTAGTCTTGGTTATGCATGAGGCGATCCCATGACGTGGTGTGAACATGCCAGATGTCTCAAGTAAATTTATGGAAGAGAAGATGGAATAAGTAAAGGGCTCAAAGGCAGCACTCACATGGATTTATGGATATCTTGATGGGGAGACTGACTATAAACCCCTCGTTTTTTATAGTAAGCTCCATCTCCCCGGCCCCCTCATAAAAAAAAAAGCCCCATTCGCTCCTATCGCGGAACAATAAGCCACATTTACCCTTGCATCTGAAAGGCAAGCCCCATCCATCACTACCTCCTAACACGAAGCTCCATTTGCCCCTCCGTTGGAATGATAAGCGTTATCCACCCTTTGCACTTGTCGATGTAATAAAATAACTGTTTTTTGTATATTTTCTAAAAGGGAAGGGTGATTTGGTAATATGTTTTCACATTTTATTGTTTTCAGACATAGTTTTGCGCATGCACACATCACGCAAGTACATGTGTCAAACATGAAGGTCGTCAATCAGGAGCATATGTACACATTTACATGAGCATGTATAGTTGACCAGATTTCTTACATTGTGTTCACGGGGGTACATACCTTTTGCCTTTATATTGAAGTTCCTTTTGCTTGCTTACACTCCACATAATGAATAGCAAGATGGGTGTGTTTTAAAAGAGAAGTTCATCATTGTTACATTGAAACACATCGATGATAGCTACTTCCCATAAGCTGGAAAGCGTACATGTTGTGGCATGCGTACGTGCTGCTGAACCCAAGTCCTTGCAAGTATAGCTCAGTTCATGATGATAGGGCAAGAGGATTGCGCCACTAAATGCGTCGACAATTAGCTATCTGGCAACTGCCATGAGAGCCTACCGTGAGCGTTGTCATTCACATGTGGTGGTCACATTGTTTGAACTGCCGGTCGCCAAGGACATGCACAAGGGAATGAAGTTGCATGCTTGAAAGCAGCTTCCCAAGGATAGTGTCCTAGTCCCTGCACGGTTCACCATAGTAGGGTAGTCCAGGAAGTGGACGCGATATGCCGCCGTCGTGGCTCAACACTGGCTCCAATTTCATTATGTATTGCTTGCACCTTGTTGACGCCGTCTTGGCCGCCACCAGCCATGCTTTTGCTGAAGATGCATCCTGTGTGACTATGGCATAGTGGGCGAAGTCATAGACATGACCGGTGAGTCTCGTTAGTCAGGTTGATGGAAACAGTGATAATATGACCTAAGCTCCATAGACAAGAGTGTTAATGTGCCATAAGCACCATAGACACAGTGAAATCATGAACAATGCACAATTGAAATAGTGATCATGTCACGCAAGCATCATAGACAAAGTGACATTGGGACCAAAACACCATTGAAACAGTGATAATGTGACCAAAGCAGCACAAAGACAGACAAAGTATAACAAAAAGCACCATTGAAACAGTGATAATGTGACCTAAGCACCGTAGACATCGTGAAAGTGTGAACAAAGCACCTTTGAAGCAGTGATGATGTGACATAAGCACCAAAGATACAGTGAAAGTGAGACCAAAGCATAATTGAAACAGTGATAATGTGACATAGGTAATAAAGGCACCGTGAAAGCATGCTCAAAGCACCATTGAAACTGTGGTAATGTGATAAAATCACCATAGATTCAATAAATGTGTGACAAAAGGAACACTGAAACCGAGACAATGTGAAAGAAACACAATGGACATAGTAAAAGCGTGATCAAAGCACCATTGAAACTGTGATAATGTGAAAAAATCACCATATATTCAAAGAAGGTGTGATCAAAGCAACACTGAACTGAGATAATGTGACCAACCTACCATAGACACAATGAAAGTTAGACCAAAGCACCATCAAGACAATGCAAATGTGACCTACTAACCATCTACACATTGGATGTGTGACCAACGCACCAGTTAAACAGCGATAATACGACCAACGCACCATTGACATAGTGAAATTGTGACCAAATCACCATTCAAACAGTAGTAATGTAAGGAGAGCACCACAGAAAAGGTACAAGTATTATCAAAGCACCATATAATTAGTGATATTGTGACATAAGATCCATAAACACAGTGAAAATGTACCCAACAAACCATTGAAATTGTGATATTGTGACCAAAGCAAAATATACACCATGAAAGCGAGACCAAAGAACCATTAAAAAAAGAGATAGTGTGACCAACGTCCCACAGACACAATACAATTGTGTCAAAAGTACCATTGAAAGAGTGATAATGTGATTAAAGCACCATAGACACAAGAAAATGTGACCAATGCATCATTGAAACAATAATAATGTGACAAAAGTACCATATACACAGTGAAAGTGAGACAAAAGAACCATTGAAACTGTGATACTGAGACCAAGTCGCCATAGACACTGTAAACGTGTGACAACAGCACCATTGAAACAATGATAATGTGACCTAAACACCATAGAAACAATGAAAGTGTGACCAACACACCATTGAAATATTCATAATGTGACCAAAGGACCATCGACACGGTGAAGGTGTAACCAAAGCACCATTGAAACAATTATAATGTGACAAAAGCTCCATAGACACAGTTAAAGTGTGATGACCACACTATTACAATAGTGATAATGTGACTTAAGCACCACAGACACATAAAGTTGTGACCAAAACACAGTATACACAGTGAATGTGTGACCAAAGCACCATTGAAACCTTGATAATGTGATATAGTGACCGTAGACAACGTGACACTGTGACAAAAACACCATTAAAACAATGATAATGTGACAAATGCACCATAGACACAGTGAAAGTGTGACCAAAGTACCATGAAAATAGTAATTATGTGACCTAAATACCATAGACGAAGTGAAGGTGTGACAAAAGCACCAATGAAACAGTGCTAATGTGACACACGCATCATAGACATAGTGAAAGTGTGACCGAAGCACCATGGAAACAGTGAGTTGGTCACCAAAGTGCCATAGCCATTGTGAAGGTGTGACAAAAGCACAATTGAAATATTGAGAATACAACCTAAACACCATGGATACAGTGAACGTTTGACAAAGGCACCATTTAAACATTGAGAACGTGAGTGAGCACCATGGACACATAAAGGTGTGACCAAAGCACCATAAACAATGATAATATGACCTAAGCACTATATATACAGTGAAAGTGTGACCAAAGCATCATTGAAGCAGTGATAGTGTGACCAACGAACCAAAGACGCAGTGGAAGTGGGACTAACGCACCATCGAAACAATAATAATGTGACCAAAGCACCATAGACACATTTAAGGTGTTACCAGAGAGCCATTGAAACCGTGATAATGAGACCAAAGTACCATAGAAACGGTGGAAATGGGACCAACGCACCAATGAAACAGTGGTTACGTGACCAAAACACCATAGACACGGTGAAGGTGTATTCAAAGCACCATTTAAACAGTGATAATGCGACCTAAGCAATAAAGACAAAGTCAGAGTGTGGCCAAATCCCTTCGAAATAGTGATAATGTGACCACATCATAATAGACATGTAAAAGTGTGGCCAAAGAACCAATGAAACAGTGATGATATGACCTAAGCACAATAGACTCAGTGAAAGAATGACCAAAGCACCATTCAACAGCGACAATGTAACCCAAGCACCATATAAAAAGTAAACGTGTAACCAAAGCATAGTTGAAACAGTGTTATTGTGACATATGGACCATAACCCAGTGAAATTGTCATCAAGGCACCATTCAAACAGTGACAATGTGACCAAACCACCATAGACACAATAAAAACATGGATAAAGAGCCATTGAAATAGTACAAATGTAACATAACCACCGTAGAAAAAGCAAAAATCCAACCAAAAGACCAATGAAAGAGTGATAGTGTGACATGAGGACCATAGACACAGTGAAATTGTCACCAAAGCGCCATTGAAACATTGATATTATGACCTAAGCACCATGAACACAGTTAAAGTGTGACCAAAGTACCATTGAAACAAGAATAAAATGACCAAAGTACCATAGGCACATTAATGTGTGCGCAAAGCACCATTGAAACGTTAACAATGTTACCAAAGCACCAAAGACATAGTGAAGGTGTGACTAACGTACAATTGAAACACTGGAAATGTGACCAAAGCACCATAAGCACAGTGAATATATGACCAAAACACCATTCAAACAGTGATGATGTGACTTAAGCAATAAAGAAACAATATGCGTGTGATAATAGCACCATTGAAACAGTGATAATGTGACCGAATTGCCATAGCACAGTGAACGTGTGACCAAAGCATCGTTGAAACAGTGAAAACGTGACTGAAGTACCACAGACACAGTGAACATGTGACCAAAGCACAATTGAAAGAGAAAATGTGACATAACCACTATAGACACAGTGAAAGTGTTACCAAAGCACAAATAAAACTGTGATAATGTAAGCAAAGCACTATAGACATGTCAAAGTATAACCAAAACAGAAAAAACAAATTTATAATGTGACCTAATAATTAAAGACACAGTGAAAATGTGATCAAAGCACCATTGAAACAATGATACTGTGACCTAAGTACTATACACATAGTACAAGTGTGACCAAAACACCATTGAATGAGTAATAACGTGGCCTAAGCACCATAGACACATTGACAATGTGACCAAAGCACCATTTATACTGTGGTAATCTGACCTAAACATTACAGACACGGTGAGTGTGTGACCAACTCACCATTAAAAAAGTGATAATGTGACCTAAGCACTATGGACACAGTGAAAGTATGACCTAAGCACCATTGAAGCATTGATAATGTGATATGGGTACTATAGACACAGTGAAAGTGTGACCAAAGCACCATTCAGAAAGTGATGCCATGACCTTAGAACCAAAGACACAAAGAAAGTGTGACAAAAGCACCATTAATACAGTGATGATGTGACAGAAGCACTACAGACAGTGTTGAAGTGTGACCAATCGACCATTGAAACATTGATATTGTGAGCAAAGCACTATAGACAGAGTACAGGTGTGACCAATGCATCATTGAACAGTGATCATGTTACCTTAATACTAAAGAAAGTGAACGTGTGACCAAAGCACCATTCAAACAGCGATACATGACCTAAGCACCATATACATAGTGAACTTTTGACTAAAGAATCATTGAAACAGTGATAGTTTGACATAAAAACCTTAGACACAGTGAAAGTGTGACCAAAAGCACCATCTAAAACATGATAATGTGACCTAAGCACTATAGAAATTGTGATAATGAGACCAAAACACCATTGAAACAGTGATACTGTGACCAAAGCACTCAAGACATAATGAAAGTGTGACCAAATCACTCTTTAAACAGTGATAATGTGAACAATGCACTATAGACATGGTGAAAGTGTGACCAAGGCACCATTGAAAAAGTGATAATGTGACCCAAAATTAATATACATAATGAAAATGTGAACAAATTACCATTGCAACAGTGAAAGTGTAACATAAGCACAATAGACATAGTGAAAGTGTGACCAAAGTACCATTGAAAATATGATAATGTGACATTAGCATCATATACACAGTAGAAATGTGACCAAATTACCATGAAAACAGTGATAATGTGACCTAAGCGACATAGAAACCGTGAAAGTGTGACCATATCACCATTCAAGGATTAATGATAAGACATTAGCAATATAGACACACTGAACATGTGACAAAAGCACCATTAAAATAGTGATAATGTGACATACGCACTAAAAACACAGTGAAAGTGTAACCAAAACACCATTCAAAAAGTGATTGTGTGACCAAAGCACTGTAGAAAAAGCGAAATTGTGACAAACGCACCATTGAAACATAGTAGAGTTGGGACCAAAACATCATTGGAACAGTAATAATGTGACCAAAGCACCATAGACATAGTGAAAGTGTGATCAAAATACCAATGAAACTTTGATAATGCATCCATAGCACCGTGGACACACTGAAAGCATGACATAAGAACCATAGACACGGTCAAAGTGTTATCAAAGCACCATTGAAACCGTGAAAATGTGACCTCAGCACTATAGAAAAAGTCAGAGTGTGACCAAAGTACCACTGAAATAGTAATAATGTGACGTAAGCTCCACAGAGACAATGCAAGTATGACCAAAGCACCCTTGAAAACAGTCATGTTTTGACTTAAGCACCATATACGCAGTCATGGAAGCACCATTGAACAGTGATAATGAGACCTAAGCTCCATAGACACAGTGAAGGTGTGACCAAAGCACCACAAAAAACGGTGACAATGTGACCTAAGCACCACAAACACAGTGAAAGTAAGACCAAAGTACCATTGAAACAGTGATAATTGGACCCAGCCACCAGTGAGACAGTGAATGTGTGACCAAAGTACCTTTGAAAGAGGTATAATGTGACCAAAGTACCAAAAAACACAATGAAAATGTAATCAACGCATCATTGGAACAGTCATAATGTGACCTAAGCACCATAGACACAGTGAAGCTGTGACAATACCATTGAAACAGTGATAATCTGACCTATGTACTATAGACATATTGAAACTGTGACGTTATCGTTGAAACAATGATACAGTGACCTAACCACCATACAACCAGTGATAGTGTGATCTAAGCACCATTAAAAAGGTGATTATGTGACCTAAGCACTATAGACACATTGAAAGTGTGACCAAAGTATCACTGAAACAGTCATAATGTGATCTGACAACCATGGAAAAAGGTGAACGTGTGACCAAAGCACAGTTGAAACAGCGATAATGTGACTAGACCAGGTTAGCCGCGATGAAAGTGCAACCAAAGCACCATTAAAATATTGAAAACATGACCAAAGCACCATAGACATCGTGACAATGTTACTAAAGCACCATTGAGATAGCGATGATTTGACGTAGGCACCATAGATGGTGAAAGTGTGACCAAAGTACCATTGAAACGGTTGTGATGTGCTATAAGAACCATAAGCACAATGAAAGTGTGACCAAAGCACCATTGAAGGAGAGATGGTGTGATATAAGCACCATAGACACAATAAGTGTGTGACTGAAATAATATTGAAACAATGATAATGTCACCACACCAGCATAGACACAGCAAAAGGGTAACCAAAGACCATTGAAACAGTGCTAATGTGACCAAGGCACCACAGACAAAGTGAACATGTGACCAAAGCACCATTGAAATGGTGATAATATGACAAAAGCACCATAGACACAGTGAAAATGTGACCAAAGCACCATAGAACAAGTGGTAATGTGACCTAAGCACCATACACAATTAAAGTGTGACCAAAGCACCATTAAAACAGTGATAATGTGACAGAAGCACCATACACACTGTGAAGGTGTGTCCAAAGCACCATTGAAATGGTGATAATGTGACATACGTACCATAAACACGTAGCATGTAACCAAAAGACCACTAAAACACATATAGTGTGACCTAAGTACCATAGACACAGTGAAACTGTGTCCAAAGCACCATTGAAATATTGATAATGTGACCTAAGTACAATAGACACAATGAAAGTGTGGCTAAGAGACCATTGAAACCGTGAGTATGTGCCCTAAGCACCATAGACACACAAAGAGTGTTACCAACAATACCACCCAAGTGATGACAACGTGACCTGAACACCGTAGACGCAGTAAAAGTGTGACCAAAGCACCATTGAAATAATGACGATGTGACCAAAGCACCATAGAAACAGCGAAAGTGTGATCAAAGCACAATTGCAACTATGAAAATGTGACCATAGCACCATACAGGCAGTGAAAGTATGATCAAAGCACCATTGAAATAGTGATAATGTGACCAAATCACCACGGACAATGAAAGTGTGACCAAAGCACAAATGAAACAGCGATAATGTGACCAAGGCACCACATACACGATAAAAGTGTGACCAAAGCACCACTGAAACAATTATAATGTAACATAAGCACCATGTAAACAGTGAATGTGTGATGAGAGCACAATTGAAATGGTGATAATGTGACCAAATAGCCATACACACAGTGAAAGTGTGGCCAAAGCACATTTCAAACGAAAATGATATGACCAAAGTACCATACACACAGTCAAAGTATGACCAATGCACCATTGAAACACTGACAATGTGACCAAAGCACAATAGACACTGTGAAAGTGGAACCAAAGTACCATTGAAACTGTGTTAATGTGACCAAAGCACCAAAGACACAGTACACGTGTGATTAAAGTACCACTGAAATAGTGATAATGTGACCAGCGCACCATAGACACAGAGAATGTGTGACAAAAGCATCATGGAAATAGTGATGTGAGTGACCTAAGCACTATATACACAGTGAAAGTGTGACCACAACGTTATTGAAACAGTTACAACGTGACCAAAGCACCATACACTGCGTGAAAATGTGAGCAAATCACCGTTGAAAGAGTGAAAATGTGACCAAAGCAGGATGGACAGGAAGAAAATGTACCCAAAGCACCATTCAAACCGTGATAATGTGACCAAGGCACCAGAAACACAGTGAATGTTTGACCAAAATACCATTGAAAGAGTGATAGTGTGACCAAAGCGCCATGGACACAGTGAAATGTGACCAATGCACCATTGGAATAGTGATAATGTGACATAAGTACTGTAGACGGTTAAAGTGTAACCAAAGCAAAAATGGAACAATGATAATGTGAACTAAACATCATTGACACCGTGAAAGTGTGTTCAAAGCACCATTGAAACAGTGATAATGTAACATACGCACCGTTGAAAAGTAATAATGTTACCTAAGCACTATAAATACAGTGAAAGTGCAAGAAACGTCTCACTAAAAGGGTTATCATGTGGCCTTAGCGCCATAAAAAGGTAAAAGTGTGACCAAAGCACCAATGAACAGCGATAATGTGACAAAACCACCATAAACACAATGAACGTGTGACCAGTGTACCATTAAAACTGTGACAATATGATGCAAGCACCAAAGACACAGTGAAAGTGCGACAAAGTCTCCATTGAAACAGTGATAACCTGACCAACGCACCATAACCACAGTGAAAGTATGACCAACGTACCATTCAAACAGTGATAACCTGACCAAAGGACCATACAAACAATGAAAATGTGACCAGATGACCATGGAGACGGTGATAATTTGACATAAGTACCATGTATAGTGAAAGTGAGACCAAAGCACCATCGAAACAGCGATGATGTGAGCCAAGCACCATGGACACAGTGAAAATGTGACCAAAGTACCATTGCAACAGTGATAATATGACCAAAGCACCATATGCACAGTAAACATATGAGCAAATTACCATTAAAACGGTGATAGTGTGACCCAAGCACCATATACATAGTAAATGGTGACCAAAGTACTATTGAAACATTGATAATATGACATACGCACTATAGACACAGTAAAGGTGCAACAAAAGTACCATCATTGTGTGTATGGTGCTCATGGCACAATCACACTCAAATCACCATCGAAACAATGATAATATGAGTAAGAACTATTGAAACAGTGGAAGTGTGACCAAAGCACTATTGAAAAAGTGATAATACTACCAAAGTACCATAGACATAGTGAAAGTGTGACCAAAGTACCATTGGAACAGTGAAAGTGTGACTTAAGCACCGTATACACATCAAATTTGTGATAAAACCACCATTGAAGCAGTGATAATATGACCCGAGCACTATAGACACAGTGAAAGTCTAACCAAAGCACCATTGAAACTGTGATAGTGTGACCAACGTACCAGTGGAACATTGAGAATGTGACAAAATGACCATAGAAACAGTGAAAGTGTGACCAATGCACCATTGAAACAGAGCTAATGTGACCAAAGCACCACGTCAATGTGAACATATGACAGTGATGGTGTGACCCGAGCACCATATATACAGTGAAGGTATTACCAACGCACTATTGAAACAGTGACAATGTGACCTAAGTACCATTTACACAATGAAAGTGTATGAGAAGCACCACTAATAATGTGAGGAAAGTACCATGGAAGCATAAAAGTGTGACCAAAGCACCATTGAAACAGTGATATTGTGATGTACGCACCATAGACACAATGAAGGTGTAACCAAAGCACCATTGAAACAGTGATAATGTGACGTAAGCACCATAGCCAGAGTGAAGGTGTGACCAAAGTATCATTAAAACAGTTGAAATGTGACCAAAGCACCATAGACACAGTGAAAGGATGAACAGGAGACCATTGAAACGACAACAATGTGACCAAACCACCAAAAACACAGTGAAAGTGCGACCAAAGCACCATCAAAAAGTGATCACGTGCCCAAGGGACAATAGATAGAGTGAAAATGTGACCAAAGCACCGTTGAAACAGCGATTATGTGACCTAAGCACGACACACATTGTGAACATTTGACCAAAGTACCATTGAAATAGTGATAATGTGACCAAAGCACCATACACACAGTGAATACATGACCAAAGCACAATTAGATATGTGATAAGTGACCAAAGCACCATAGACATATTGAAGGTGTGACCAAAGTACAATTGACGCAGTAAGAAAAAGACTTGAGCATCATAGACAGGGTGAAAGTGTGACCAAAGCACCACTCAAAAAGTGATAATGTAACTAAAGCACCATACATACTTAAGCGTGTGACCAAAGCACCATTGAAACAGTGATGATGTTTGCCTACTTTGGTCAAAGGCAGTACATATGCCTACTTTGGTCGGTCGTTGTGCATGGTAGCCAAACAGTGCTACTACTTATTAAAGGTCGTTGTACTTGCTAGTTTAAAACTAATATTCCAAAACCATTGTTTCCCCCTCTGACCATTTGTGACACGTGTGATGGGTTGTGAGCGTTGACCACCCATGCTGAAATTCCTTGGTTATGGTGAGTGACATATGCCTAGTTTGGTTGTATGGTGTGCATAGTAGCCACACCGTGCCACTACGTATTGAAGTTCTTTGTCCTTTCTTGCTGATACATAGGGCTCCCACATTAGCACTTTTCCAATGATACTTTGGTCACACTTCCACTGTGTGTGTAGGTATTAAGTCAAATTACCACTCTTTCAATGGTGCTTTGGTCACACTTTTACTGTGTCTATGATGCCCTGGTCATATCATAACTGTTTCAATGATACATTGGCTACGATTTCCCGGTGTCTATGGTGCTTTGGTCACATCATCACCATTTCAATCGTTCTTTGGTTCTTCTTTCACTGTGTTTATGATGCTTTGGTCACGTTATAACTCTTTCAATGGTAATCTGATTCCAAAGGAGGCGAGATTGAGGGTGAGGGTGAAGTTTAGGTGAGGGATGTAGTCGACAAAGGCTGCGAGCCCAATAAGAAGATATCCAAGAGCCACCTGCTTGTATTAAGAGAGTCTCATGGTAAAGGACATCAGGTGTATATCAGTGGCAAAGATGACATTTGCTGACAGCTGAGTTGCTGTCTCCACTGATGGACAAATACTTTTGTAGAAAGACTGCTGCTGTGGAGGGCGATGCTGCTGCTGCTTAGGAGACATCTGCTAGCAAATGCATTTTAGGCGGCAGGAGGGGGTCGACGCCCACTGGCTGCAATGGCTTTGTTGTTGTGACCCTACACATTGTCATGGATCTTGCAGCAGAGAGGCAATAGTGAATTGGCTGGTTTGGATCGACGGCGCGGTTTGATCGGCGATGGCCGGGCTCGGCGTGGCGGTTCAGGCATCATAATTGTGAAGGAGAGCGGTAGCTGATGTAGGTTTTTTCCCTTTGTTGTGATACCATGTCAAGAGACTGAAGTGCTGAGCGCATGTCTCAAACGTGCCGATGCGGGGAAATGGAAGCTATGGCAAAGCTGTGCATTGTAGTCAACCTGCAGACATAACAGACTGAACAGAGTGATGGTAGAAGAAGGTCGGCAAGCGGTGTCGAGGCACAAGGTACAACTGAATATGAGTAGTGCCACAGCACCAAGGCGCAGACAGAAGAAACGATGGTCGTGGCAGAAGCATGGGCCCAGTACTTGAAATACGGGTGCTGAGATGTGGAGGATGTTTGCCACACTAGCAAGAAGCGGGCAAGGCAGCGGGCCAAGTCTCAGCTATCTAGTGCGGGCAAGGAAAGGAAAGTGAGGGAAGCGAATGAGCGAGTGTCATAGCTGGGAAGGCGAGCATGACAGACAAACTGGACCAATACGTGAGAGATGAGCGATGATTGAGAATAGTAGAGGCAAAGGTACAAGAGTCTACTACTTCTGGTTAAGTACTCCCTAGGTCTATATATAGTACCAGGACTAGGGTGGGCGATGCAAGGCGCAAAGCCTCAGCCACCGAGGGCATGGTGTGAGGTGCGGAAGGCTTCGTTGCTCCACATAGTTCTTGGTGTCTTGCTTTGCGGGTCCCACCACGTAGGCTTGACCGTGGATTGCCCTCTTGGGCTTATCTGTAGTGTTGGTCGTGGATGTGGAGAGCGGATCGTTGGAACGTAGGGAGGATTGCAGCGCGTGGACGTGGCCGGTTGTGTATCGGTCTGAGAGATCTCAGCCGTTGGTTTTGCCCTGTTGCTAGCGATGGCGAGTAGGCCCGCTGTTCGTGCGGGGATGCTGGCCCCTTGTTGTTCTGAGCACGAGGGGTGAACGGATCTCTTGGTAAAATGCCGGAGTATTATTTAATGCATCCTTTGGTCTTGAGGGAGTGGGTAGATGAGTGATGCCGAGGGATAGATGATAGAGAATTGTCCAGCTGAGTTGGACATGGGTACTTTTCTAACACCTTTGGTTGCATCTTCATTGTATCTATGAAGCTTTGGTCACATTATCACTGTTTCAATGGTGCTTTGGTCACAATTTCACCGTGTAAAGGGTGTTTAGGTCTCGTTATCACCGTTTGAGTGGTGTTTTGCTGACACGTTTATGTATGCATTGTGCTTTGTCAATATTAATTTTCTCAATGGTGCATTGGTCACACCTTCATTATTTCTATTGTGCTTATGTCACATCACTGTTTCAATGGTGCTTCGGTCACATGTTTACTGTGTCTATGGTGCTTTGATCACGTTCTCACGGTTTCAATAGTGCTTTGGACACACGTTCACATAGCTATGGTGTTTAGGTAATGTTATCACTGCTTCAATGGTTCTTTGGTCACACGTTCACTGTGTACATGGTGCTTACGTGACATTGTCAAGTTTGGAATGGTGTGTTGGTCATGTTTTCACTGTGTATATGGTGCTTAGGTGACATCATCACTGTTTCAATTGTGCGTTGGTCATGCTGTCACCGTGTGTATGGTTCTTTGGGCATATAATCACTCTTTCAATGGTACGTGGGTCACATTTTCACAATGTCTATTGTACTCCAGCCAATTCATCAGGATTTGAAATGTGCTTTGGTCACCATATTAGTGTCTCAATGGTGCGTATGTCAGACGTTCACTATGTCTACGGTAATAAGGTCACATTATTACTATTTCACTGGTGCTTTGGTGTCATTTCACCGTGTCTGTGGTGCCTATGTTACATTTAAACGGTTTCAATGGTGCTTTGGTCACAGTTTCACCGTGTGTATGGTGCTTTTGTCACACTATGACTGTTTCAATGGTGCTTTTGTCACACTTTCAAAATGTCTACGATGCCGTGGTCACATTATCACTGTTTCAATGCTGCTTTGGTGTCCTTTTCATTGTGTGTATGGTGTTATAGCTACCCTACCACTTATTCAATGGTGCTTTGGTCACACTTACACTGTGTCTATGGTGCTTAGGTCATATTATCACCTTTTTAATGGTTCTTTGGTCACACTTTCACTGTGTATATGGTGCTTAGGTGACATTATAAATGTTTCAATGGCGCTTTGGTTATACTTTCTCTATGTCTATGGTGGATTGGTCACATTACCACCGTTTCAATGGCGCTATGGTCACTCTTTCACACTTTCTATGGTACTTTGATCACATTCGCACTATTTCAACAGTGCTTTAGTGACACCTTTATAGTGTATATAGTACTTTGGCTACATTCTCACTATTTCAATGGTGCTTTGGTCACCCTTTAACTGTGTATATGGTGCTTATGTCACATTACCACTGTCTCAATGTTGCGTATGTCACATGTTCACTGTGTCTATGATACTTAGGTCACGTTATCATTATTTCATTGTTGCTTTAGTGTCATTTCTATTGTGTTTATGGTGCTTTGGTCATACTACCACAGTTTCAAGGATGCTTTGGTCATACTTTCACTGTGTCTATGGTGCTTTAGTCACATTATCACTACTTCAATGGTGCTTTGGTCACACTTTCACATTGTCTACGGTGCTTTGATTACATCATCGTTGTTTTAATGGTGCTTTTGTCAAACTCTCATTCTACCTCTGTTCCTTAGGTGACAGTGTCACTGTTTCAACGGCACTTTGGTCACACTTCTACTATGTCTATGGCACTTTGGTGGTGACATCATCACCATTCAATGGTGATTTCGTTACGTGTTTGCTTTGTCTATGGTTGTTTGGTCACATTATCACTGTTGCAATGGTGCTTCGGTCACACCTTCACTGTGTTTATGATGTTTTGAACACATTATCACTATTTCAATGGTGCTTTGGTCACACTCATTCAGTCTATAGTTCTTATGTCACACTGCCAAGGCTGAAGAAGTGCTATTGTCAAACGATCACCGTGTTTACGGTGCTTACGTCACATTATCAATATTCCAATGATGCTTTGGTTACGCTATTGTGTCTATGGTGGTATGGTCACATTATGACCATTTCAATGGTGCTTTGGAAACACTTTCACCGTGTCTTTAGTGCTAAGGTCTTGTCACCACTCTTTCTATTGTGCTTTGGTCACACTTTTGCTGTGTATATGATGCGTTTGTCACATTATCATTGTTTTAATGGTGCTTTGGTCACAAGTTTACCGTGTCTATTGTGTTTAGGTCACATTATCACCAGTGCAATGATTATTTTGTCACACGTTCACTGTATCTATGATGCTTATGACACATTAACACCGATTCAAATGTATTTGGGTCACACATTTATGTGTATGTTTTGCTTTGGTCATATCAATGGTTTCAATGGTCAATTGGTCACACTTTTACTATTTCTATTGTACGTAGGTCACAATGTCACTATTTCACTTGTCCTTTGGTCACACATTGACTATATAAATGGTGCTTTGGTCACATTATTGTTGTTTCAAGAATGGTTTTATCGCATGGTCATTGCGTCTACGGTGTTTATGTCATGTTATCACTTTTTCAATGGTCCTTTGGTCACACTTTCCCTGTATCTATGGTGCTTAGGTCACATTATCATTGTTTCAAGGGTGATTTGGTCACATGTTTACTGTGTCTACGGTGCTTAGGTGTTATGATCACTGTTTCAATGGTACTTGTGTCACACTTTCACTGTGTCTATGGATCGGTGGTCACATAATCACTGTTCTAGTTGTGCTTTGGTTACCTTTCACAATGTCTATGGCACTTCTATCAAATTATCACTGTTTTAATGGTGATGTGGTTATAATTTTACTTTTTCCATGGTGCTTTGGTCACATTATCACTGTTTCAATTGTGCTTTGGTCACATTTATACTGTTTCTTTGGTGCTTTTGTCGGGTTATCGTTTTTCACTGGTGCTTTTGTCATGCTTTTACTGTGTCTGTGGTGCTTTGGTCACATTATCACTATTTCAATGGTGCTCTTGTCACACTTTCCTTGTATCGATGTTGCTTAGGTCACATTATCAGCGTTCGAATGATGCTTTTGTCACACTTTCAATGTGTCTATGGTGCTTAGGCAACATTATCACTGTTCCAGTATTGCTTTGGTCACACCTTTATTTTGTCTGTGGTGCTTAGGTCACATTATCACTATTCTGTAGTGCCGTTGTCTCACTTTCATGTTAACGTGGTCTGTTGGTCACATTAACGCTGTCTTAATGGTGCTTTTGTCACACTTTCACTATGTCTATGGTGCTTTGGTCACATTCTCACTATTTCAATGGTGCTTTGGTCACAGTTTCACAGTGTTTCTGATGCTTGGGTCACATTGTCAAGGATTTAATTGTGCTTTGGTAACACTTTTACCGTTTCTGTGGTTCTAAGTTCACATTATAACTGTTTCAATGGTGCTTTGGTCACATTTATTTGTCTATGGTGCTTTGGTTACATTATCAATGGGTCAGTGGTGCTTTGGCTGCATTATCATCCGTTCAGTGGTGCGTTGGTAACACGTTTTCTCTATAAATGATGCTTAGGTCAAAGTATCACCGTTCCAATGGTTCTTTTAAGATACCATTACCGTGTCTATGGTGTTAAGGTCACATTTATATTGTTTCAATGGTGCGTTGGTCAATCATTTTTGGCGTGTAAGGTGCTTTGATCTCGTTTTCACGGTTTCAATGGTGTTTTGGTCACACTTTCACTCTGTCTATAATGCTTAGGTCACATCTTCACATTTTTCATGGTTTTTTGGTGACACTTTCATTGTATCTATGGTGCTTAGGTCACATCATCACTATTTTAATGGTGCTTTGGTCACACATTCACTGTGTTTATGGTGCTTAGGTCACGTTATTGCTGCTTCAATGGTACTTTGGTAACTTTTTCACGTTGCCATGGTGCTTTGGTCACATTATCACTGCTTCAATGCTGCTTCTGTCATAGTTTCACTATGTTTATGGTAGTTTGATCACATTATCACTCTTTCAATGGTGCTGTTGTCACATTGTCACTTTACCTATGGTGCTTAGGTCACATTGTTATTGTTTCAATGTTGCTTTGGTCACACGTTCACGTTGGCATACTGCTCTGGTCATGTTATTACTGTTTCAATTGTGCTTTTGTCATACTTTCACTGTGTCTTTTGTGCTTTGGTGACATTATCACTGTTTCAATGGGGATTTAATCACACATTTTCTGTGTCTATGGTACTTTGGTCACATTATCACTGTTTCAATGGTGACTTGGTTAAACTTTCACTTTGTCTATGGTGCTCTAGTCACATTACAACTATTTCAATGGGGCTTTGGTCATCATTTTACTTTGTCGATGGTGCTTATGTTTCATTGTCACCATTTTTATGGCGCTTTTGTCACACGTTCACTGTGTGTACGGTGCTTAGGTCACATTATCACTGTTTCAATTGTGATTGGGTCACAATGTTGTGTGTCTATGGTGCGTTAAATACACTATCACTGTTTCAATGGCACTTTGGTCACACGTTTCATGTGAGTGTGATGCCTAGGTCACAATATCAGAGTTTCAATGGTGATTTGGTCAGACGTTCACATTGTCATGGTGCTTTTGGTCACATTGTCATTGCTTTAATGGTACTTTGGTCACATTTTCACCGTGTCTATGATTATCAAGTCACATTATTACTGTTTCAATGGTACTTTGGTGGCACATGCACTGTGTCTATGGTGATTGTTTTACGTTATTACAGTTTCAATGGTGCTCTGGTCACAATTTCACTAGGTCTATGGTGTTTATGTCGGATTTTAACTATTTCAATACTTCTTTTGTCACACCTCCACTGTGTTTATGGTGCTTTGGTCACATTATCACTGTTTTAATGGTAAATTGGTCACATTTTCACTGTGTCTATGGTGCTTTGGTCACATTATCACTGTTTTAATGGTGCTTTTGGCACACTTTCACTATGTCTATGGTGTTTAGGTCACATTATATCTGAATAAATGGTACTTTGGTCACATATTTATGTATGTATGGTACTCTCGTCACATTATCACTGTTTCAATGGTGCTTCTGATGGACTGTCACTGTGTCTATGGTGCCCTGGTCACATTATCACACTTCAATGGTACTTTTGTCACATGTTCATTGTGTCTATGGTGCTAAGTTACATTATCACTGTTTCAATGGTGCTTTGGTTACACTTTCAGCGTGTCTATGGTGCTTTGGTCACATTATCACTCTTTCAATTATGCTTCGATCACACTTTCACTCTGTCCGTGGTGCGTAGGTCACGTTGTCATTGTTTTCAATGGAGCTTTGGTTACACTGTCACTGTGTCTATGGTGCTTTGGTCACATTATCATTGTTTCAGTGGTTATTTGGTCACACATTACTCTATATGAGGCTTACGTCCCATTTTAACTATTTCAGTTGTACTTTGGTCGCTGTTTCACAGTTTCTAAGATACTTTGGTCACGTTATCATTGTTTCAATGGTGCTTGGGTCACGCTTTCACTGTGTTGATCATACTTAGGTCACATAATCTACCTTTTAATGGTGCTTTGGTGACTCTTTCACAGTGTGTGTGGTGCTTTGGTCATACTGCCACTGTTTCAATGGAGTTTTGGTCACACTTTCAATGTGTCTATGGTGCTTGAATCACAATTTCACTTGTTTATTGGTAGTTTGGTCACACTTTTGATTGTTAATGGCGCTCTGGTCACATTATCACTGTTTCAATGGTGCTTTGGTCACATTGTCACTTTGCCTATGGTGCTGATGTCACATTGTCATTATTGCAATGGTGCTTTCATCACACTTTTATTTGCTATGGAGCTTTGGTCAATTAATCACTATTTCAATGGTGCTTTTGTCACACCTTCACTGTGTCTATGGTGCTTTGGTCGCATCATCACTGTTTCAATGGTGCTTTGGTCACCCCTTCGTTGTGTTCATGGTCTTGGTTGCATTGTCACTGTTTCCATTGTTCTTTGTTCACATACTTGGTGTGTCTACGGTGCTTACGTCACATGAAAACTGTTTCAATGGCTCTTTAGTTAGAGTTTCAACGTGTCTGTGGTGCTTTGGTTACATTATCACTATTTCAATGGTGTGTTGGCGACACCTTCACAATGTCTAAAGTGCTGAGGTCACATTATCACTGTTTCAATGGAGCCATGGTCAGACATTCAATGTGTATGTATTTTGTTGGTTACATTATCACTGTGTTAATGGTGTTTTGGTCACACATTCTCTGTCTTTATGGTGCAATGGTCACATTATCACTATTTGAATGGTGCTTTGATTACTCTCAATGTATCTATGGTGCTAAAGTCATGTTATCACAGTTTTTGTGGTCAATTGGTTACACTTTCAACGTGTCTATAGTGCTTTGGTCACATTATAACTATTCCAATGGTGCTTTGGTCACACTTGCACTGTGTCTCTGATTTTTTTGTAATGTTATCATTGTGTGAATTGTGCTTTTGTCAAACTTTCATTGTGTCTATCGTACTAACGTCACATTATCACTATTTGAATGGTGCTTGGATCACACTTATAATGTGCCTATAGTGCTTACGTCACATTATAACTGTTTCAGTGGTGCTTTGGTCACACATTCATTGTGTATTTGCTTCTTAGGTCACAGTATCACGGTTTCAATGGTGATTTGGTCAGCTTTTCACTTGTTCTGTGGTCCTTTTGTTGCATTATCACTTTTTCAATGATGCTTTGATCACACTTTCACAATGTCTGGGATGCTGATGTCATGTTATCATTACTTTAATGGAGCTTTGGTCACACTCTCACCATGGCTATGGTGCTTATGTTACATTATCACTGTTCCAAGAGTGCCTTGGTCACACTTTCATTATGTCTATGGTGCTTATGTCACATTATCACTGCTCAGATGGTGCTTTGGTCACACTTTAACAGGGTCTATCATGCTTTGGTCACATCATCATTGTTTCAATGGTGGTTTGGTCAGATTTTTGTAGTGAGTATGGATATCAGGTCACATTATCACTGTTTCAATGATGCTTTTCTCACACGTTTAGGGTGTGTATAGTGTTGAGGTCACATTATCACTCTTGCAATGGTGCTTTGGTCACACTTTCACTAGGTCTATGGTGCTTAGGTCAAATTATCACTGTTTCAACGCTGCTTTTGTCCTAATTTCACTGTGTATATGGTGCTTTGATCACATGATCACTGTTTTGAAGGTTCTTTGGTCCAAAGTTCACCATGTCTATAGTGCTTTGGTGACATTATCATTGTTTCAGTTGTGTTTTGGTCATTCTTTCACTTTGTCTATGGTGCCTTTGTCACATTATCACAATTCAAGTGTGCGTTGGTCACACATTCACTGTGTCTATAATGCTTATGTCATATTATCCTTGTTTTAATAGTGGTTTAATCACACTTGGATTGTGTCTTTGGTGCTTAGGTCCCATTATCATTGTTTGAATAATACTTTGGTCTCGGTTTCACTGTGTCTATTGTGCTTAGGTCACATTATTATGTTTCAATGGTGCTTTTGGTTACACTTTCACTGTGTCGATGGTGCGTAGGTCACATTATGATTGTTTCAATCGTGATTTGGCCACTCCATAGCTGTGCTTATGGTACGTTGGTCACATTATCAATCTTTCAATGGTGCTTCGGTCATACTTCCACCGTGTCTATGGTTCTTAGGTCACATCATTTTTGTTTCATTGGTGCATTGGTCACGCTTTAACTATGTCTATGGTGCTTAGGTCCTATTGTCACTGTTTCCATTATGATTTGGTCACACTTTCATTATGTCGATAGTGCTTTGGTCCCACTATCATTGTGTTAATGGTTATTATGTCATACTTCCACTACGTATATGGTGTTTATATATCTTTAAAACTATTTTGGTGGTGCTTTGGCAACTCTTTCACTGGGTCCATGCTACATTTGTCATATTATCATTGGTTGAATGGTTCGTTGGTCATGTTTTCAGTGTATAGGGTGCTTATGTCTCTTTTTCATTATTTCAAGTATGAATTGTTCACACGTTCACTGTGTCTATGGCTCTTCGTTTACATTAGCACTGTTTCAATGGTGCATTGGTCCCACTCTCACTGTGTCTATGGTGCTTTGGTCACATCATCACTATTTCAATGGTACTTTGGTCACACTTTTGCTATGTATATGGTTGTTTGGTCACATTATCACCTTTTCAATGGTGTTTAGGTCACATTTTCATCGTGTCTATGGTGCTTTGGTCAAATAGTCACTGTTCCAAAGGGCTTTGGTCATATATTCACTGTGTCTACGGTGCTTATGTCACATTATCACTGTTCCAATGATGCTTTGGTCATACTTTCAGTGTGTCTATGGTGCTTTGGTCACACGATCAGTGTTCCACTGGTGCTTTGGTCACACTTTTTCTTTGTCTATAGTGCTTATGTCACATTGTTTACTGTTTCTGTGGTGCTTTGGTCACACTTTCACGTTGACATGGTGCTTTGGTCATGTTATCACTGTCTTCATGGTACTTTGTCACACTTTCCATGCGTTAATGGTGCATCGGTTTCATCATCGCTCTTTCAATTGTGATTTGGTCACAGTTTCACTCTGTGTATAGTACTTAGGTCACATTATAATTGTTTTACTGCTGCTCCAGTCATACATTTGCTCTTTCTATGGTCCTTTGGCCATATTGTCACTATTTCAATAGTTCCTTGGGTACACTTTCAATATTTCTATGGTGCTTATGTCACATTTTCATTGTTTCAACGGTGCTCTGGTCACCCTTTCACTGTGTCCAAGGTACTTTGGTCACATTATTACTGTTTCAATGGTGCTGTAGTGACACACTCATTGTGTCTAATGTGTTTTGGTCACAGTATCACTACTTCAATGGTGCTTTGGTCACACATTCACCGTACCCATGGTGCTTAGATCACATTATCACTGTGTCAATGGTGTTTTCGTCACTCTTTCCGTTGCGGCTTGCTTTGGTCATATATTCACCATTTCAATGGTTATTTGGTCGCACTTTTATGTGTATATGGTGCATTGGTCACACTACCACTATATATATGGTGCTTAGGTCACATTATCGCTGTTTCAATTGTGATTTGGTAATACCTTCATTGTGTCCATGGTGATTTGGTCACATTTATAGTGTTTCAATGGTGAATTGGCATCACTTTCACGTTGCCATAGTGCTTTGGTCAAATGATCACCGTGTCAATGGTGCTTGTGTCACAATTTCAATTTGACTATGCTGCTTTGGTCACATAATCACTGTTTCAATTGTCCACTTGTCAGAGTTTCACTGTACCTATAGCGCTTAGGACACATTATCACTAGTTTAATAGTGCTTTGGTCACACTTTTGCTATGTCTGTGGTGCTTAGTTCACATTATCACTGTTTCAATGGCGCTTTGGTCATAGGTTGATGTGTCTATAGAGATTTGCTTTTATTTTTATGATTTCAACTGTGCGTTGGTGACACCATTATTGTGTCTATGGTGTTTTGGTCACATTATCACTGTTTCAGTGGTGCTTTTGTCACACTTTCATAGAGTCTATGGTGCTCTGCTCACATACTCACCGTTTTACTGGTGCTTTGGCCACATCTTCACTGTGTTTATGGTAATTTGGTCATTTGATCATTGTTGTAATGGTGATTTGGTCACACTTTCGTTATGTCCATGGTGTGTAGGTCACATTATCACTGTTGCAATGCTTCTTTGGTCACACTTTCACTATGTCTATGGTGCTTTGGTCAGATTATCACTGTTTACTTGTGCGTTTGTCACACTTTCACTGTGTCTATGGTGCTTAGGTCACATTATCTGTGTTTTATCGGTGCTTTGGTCACACCTTCACTGTGTCTATGGTGCTTTGGTCAAATTATCACTATTTAAAGGGTGCTTTGGTTACACTTCCACTCTGGCTATGGTGCCAATGTCATATTATCACTGTTTGAGTGGTCCACTGGTCACCCTTTTGCCGTGTCTATGGTTCGTAGGCCACATTATCACTGATTCAATGGTGCTTTGGTCATACTTGTACTGTATTTATGGTTCTTTGATCACATTTTGACTATTGCAACGGTGCTTTGGTCACACTTTCACTGTGTACATGGTGCTTACGTCACAATATCACTACTTTGATGATGATTTGGTCACATTGTCACTATGTCTATGGTACTTAGGTCACATTCTCTTTGTTTCAATGGTGCTTTGGTCACCCTTTTTGTTTGTATCACGCCTTTGTCACATGATCGCTATTTGAATTGTGGTTTTGTCACACTTCACCGTGTGCATGGTACATTAGGCACCTTATCACGGTTGCAATGGTGCTTTGGTTACACTTTCACTATACCTATAGCACTTACGTCACAATATAACTATTTTAATGGTACTTTGGTCACACTACCACCCTGTCTATGGTCCTTATGTAACATTATGACTGCTTTCATGGTGCTTTGGTAACACTTTTGGTGTGTCTATGGTGCGAAGGTCACATTATCACTATTTCAATGTTGCTTTGGTCACAATTTTATGTTTCTTCAATGCTTTTGTAATATTTTTACTGTTTCAAGGGTGCATTTGGTCTTCCATTCACTGTGTATATGGTTCTTTTGTCACATTTAGACCCTTTCCATAGTGCTTTGGTCACAGTATCACCATTTCAATGGTGATTTGGTCACAAGTTCACTATACCTATGGTGCTCAGGTCACATTATCACTGTGTCAATGGTGCTTTGTGTACACATTCACAATTTCCGTCTTGCTTTGGTCACATTTTCACTGTTTCAACTGTGCTTTGGTCACACTTTTATGTGTCTATGGTGCATTGGTCATATTATCAGTGTTTCAATGGTGCCGTGGTCACACTATCACTACATATATGGTGTGTAGGTCACATTATCACCGTTTCAATTGTGATTTGGTCAGACTTTCACCGTGACCATGGTGCTTAGGTCACATTAGCACTGTTTCAATGGTGATTTGGTGTCACTTTCACGTAGCCATGGTGATTTGGTCACATTATTGCTGTTTCAATGGTGCTTTTGTCACACTTTAACTTCGACTATGCTGGTTTTCTCACATTATCACTGTTTCAATTGTCCGTTTGTCATACTTTCACTGTACATATGGGGCATATGACACATTATCACTGTTTTAATGGTACTTTGGTCACACTTTTCCTATGTCTGTGGAGCTTAGGTCACATTATCATTGTTTCAATGGTGCTTTGGTCATACGTTTATGTGTATAAAGAGATCTGGTAACATTGTCATGACTTCAATAGTGCTTTGGTTACACCATCGCTGTGTCTATGGTGCGTTGGTCACATTATCAGTGTTTCAGTGGTGCTTTGGTCACACCTTTACAGGGTCTATGGTGCTCTGGTCACATTATCACCGTTTTACTGGTGCTTTGGCCACACCTTAACTGTGGTTATGGTGATTTGGTCACATGGTCATTGTTTCAATGGTGAGTTGGTCACACTTTCACTATGTCTATGGTGTGTATGTTACATTATCACTGTTTCAATGCTATTTTGGTCACACTTTCACTATGTCTACAGTACTTTGGTCAGATTATCACTGTTTCAATGGTGTGTTTGTCACACTTTCACTATATCCATGTTGCTTACCTCACATTATCAATGTTTTATAGGTACTTTGGTCATACCTTCACTGTGTCTATGGTGCTTTGGTCAAATGATCATTGTTTCAAGGGTGCTTTGGTCACATTTCCACTGTGGCTATGGTGCTAATATCATATTATCACTGTTTCAATGGTTCTCTGGTCACCCTTTTACAGTGTCTACGGTGTTTAGGTCACATTATCACTGTTTCAATGGTGCTTTGGTCACACTTTCACTGGATCTATGGTGCTTTAGTCACATTTTCACTGTTGCAACAGTGCTTTGGTCACACTCTCATTGTGTCTATGGTGCTTAGGTCACAATATCACTACTTTAAGGATGATTTGGTCGCGTTGTCACTATGTCTATGGTGCTTACATCAAACTCTCCTTGTTTCAATGGTCCTTTGGTCACACTTTTACGTTTCCATGGTGCTTTGGTTACACGATTGCTGTTTTAATGGTAGTTTTGTCACACGTTGACCGTGTCCATGGTACGTTAGCCACATTATCACTGTTTCAATGGTGCTTTGGTTACACGTTCACTTTATGTATAGCGATTAGGTCACAGTATCACTGTTCTAATGGTGCTTTGGTTACACGTCTACCCTGTCTATGGTCCTTATAAAATATTATAACTATTTTCATGGTGCTTTGGTAACACTTTCATTGTGTGTATGGTGTGTATGTCACATCATCACTGTTTCAATGTTGCTTTGGTCACACTTTTATGTGTCTATCATGTTTTCGTCATATTTTTACTGTTTCAAGGGTACTTTTGGTCACTCATTCTCTGTGTCTATGGTACTTTTGTCACATTAAGACCCTTTCAATGGTGCTTTGGTAAAATTATCACTATTTCAATGGTGATTTGGTCACAAGTTCACAGTACCTATGGTGCTTAGGTCACATTATCGCTGTGTCAATGGGGCTTTGGTCACACTTTCACTATGTTCATCTTGCTTTGGTCACAGTCTTAGTATTTCAATGGTGCTTTGGTAACACTTCTATGTGTCTATGATGCATTGGTCATATTATCACTATTTCAATGATGCTGTGGTCATACTTTCATTGTATCTATGGTGTTTATGTCACATTATCGCTGTTTCAATGGTGCTTTGGTCAGACCTTCACCGTGTCCATGGTGCTTAGGTCACATGCTCACTGTTTCAATGGTGATTTGGTGTCACTTTCACGTTGCCATAGTGCTTTGGTCACATCATCACTATTGCAATGGTGCTTTTGTCACACTTTCACATTGACTGTGCTGCTTTGGTCACATTATCACTTTTTCAATTGTCTGTTCCTCACACTTTCACTATATATAGTGCTAAGGACACATTATCCCTATTCTAATGGTGATTTGGTCACGCTTTTGCTATGTCCATGGTGCTTGAGTCATATTATCACTATTTCAATGGTGCTTTGGTCATAAATTTATGTGTCTATAGAGATTTTATTTCATTTTCGTTATTTCAATGGTGCTTTGGTCACACCACTACTGTGTCTATGGTTCATTGGTCACATTATGACTGTTTCAGTGGTGCTTTGGTCACATTTTCACAGGGTCTATGGTGCTCGGGTCACATTATCAACGTTTTACTGGTGCATTGGCCACACCTTCAGTGTGTTTATGGTGATTTGATCTCATTGTTATTGTTTCAATGGTGATTTGGTCACACTTTGACCATGTCTATGGTGCTTTTGTCTGATTGTCACTGTTTCAATGGTGCTTTTCTCACCCTTCCACTGTGTCCACGGTGCTAAGGTCACATTATTGGTGTTTTATTGGTGCTTTGGTCACACCTTCACTCTGCTTATGGTGCTTTGGTCATATGATCACTGTTTCAATGGTGCTTTGGTCACACTTCCACTGTGGCTATGGTGCTAAGGTCATATTATCACTATTTCAATGGTCTATTGGTCACCCCTTTACCGTGTCTATGGTATTTATGTCACATTATCATTGTTTCAATGGTGCTTTGGTCACACTTTCACTATATCTATGGTGCTTTGGTCACGTTATCACTTTTGCAATGGTACTTTGATCACACTTTCACTGTGTCTATGGTGCTTAGGTCACAATATCACTACTTTGATGATGCTTTGGTCACATTGTCACTGTGTATATGGTGCATATGTCATATTCGCTTTGTTTCACTGGTCCCGTGGTCACACGTTTATGTTTCCATTGTGCTTTGGTCACACGATTGCTATTTTAATGGTTGATTTGTCATGATTTCACCGTGTCCTTGGCACATTGGCTACGTTATCACTGTTTCAATGGTGTATTGGTTACACTTTCACTCTACCTACAGCGCTTAGGTTACATTATCACTGTTTTAATGGTGCTTTGGTCACACTTCCACCCTGTCTATGGTCCATATGTAACATTACGACAGGTTTCATGGTGCTTTGGTAACACTTTTAGTGTGTCTATGGTGTGTAAGTGACATTATCACTGTTTCAATGTTGCTTTGGTCACACTTTTATGTGTCTACCATTTTTGTCATATTTTCACTGTTTCAAGGGTACCGTAGGTCACTCATTCACTCTGCCTATGGTACTTTGGTCACATTAAGACCCTTTCAATGGTGCTTTGGTCGAAGTATCACTATTTCAATGGTGCTTTGGTCACACGTTCACTCTACATATGGTGCTTGGGTCACATTATCACTGTGTCAATGGTGCTTTGGTCACATTTTCACAGTGTCCGTCTTGCTTTGGTCACAGTTTCAATGTTTCAATGGTGTTTTGATTCCACTTTTACGTGTCTATGGTGCATTGGTCATATAATCACTGTTTCAATGGTGCTTTGGTCACAGTATCACTATATCTATGGTGCTTATGTCACATTATCACTGTTTCAATGGTGCTTTGGTCAGACCTTCACCGTGTCCATGGTGCTTATGTCACATTATCACTATTTCAATGGTAATTTGGTGTCACTTTCACGTTGCCATAGCGCTTTGGTCACATTATCACAGTTTTAATTGTGCCTTTTTCACAGTTTTACTTTGACTATGCCGCTTTGGTCACGTTATCACTGTTTCAACTGTCCGTTTGTCACACTTTCACGGTTCATATAGCGCTTAGGACACATTATCACCATTTTAAGAGTGCTTTGGTCACACTTTTGCTATGTCTATGGTGCTTAGGTAACATTATCACTACTTCAATGGTGCTTTGGTCGTTCGTTTATGTGTATATAGATATTTTGTTACATTATCATGATTTGAATTGTGCTTTGGTCACACCATTACTCTGTCTATTGTGCTTTAGTCACATTATCACTGGTTGAGTGGTGCTGTGGTCGCAATTTCACAGGATCTATGGTGCTGAGGTCACATTATCACTGTTTCACTCGTACTTTGGCCACACCCTCATTGTGTTTATGGTGATTTGGTCACATCATCAGTGTTTCAATGGTGATTTGGTCACACTGTCACTAAGTCCATGGTGCGTAGGTCACATTATCACTGTTCCAATGCTTCTTTGGTCACACTTTCACTATGTCTATGGTGCTTTGGTCAGATGATCACTGTTTCAATGGTGCTTTTGTCACAATTTCATTGTGTCCATAGTGCTAAGGTCACATTATCAGTGCTTCATTGGTGCTTTGGTCACACCTTCACTGTGTCTATGGTACTTTGGTCATATGATCACTGTTTCAATGGTGGTTTGGTCACACATCCACTGTGGCTTTGGTGCTAATGTCATATTATCACTACTTCAATGGTCCGTTGGTCACCCTTTTACCGTGTCTATGGTGTTTAGGTCATATTATCACTGTTTCAATGGTGCTTTGGTCACACGTTCACTATACCTATGGTGCTTTGGTCACATTATCACTATTGCAACGGTGCTTTGGTCACACTTTCACTGTGTCTATGGTACTTAGGTCACAATATCACTACTTTGATGATGCTTTGGTCACATTGTCACTGTGTCTATGGTGCTTAGGTCACATTTTATTTGTTTCAATGGTGCCGTGGTCACACGTTTACGTTTCCATTGTGCTTGGTCACACGATTGCTGTTCTAATGGTTCTTTTGTCATAATTTCACTGTGTCATTGGCACGTTGGCTACATAATCACTGTTTCAATGGTGTATTGGTTACACTTTCACTCTACCTATAGCGTTTAGGTGACAGTATCACTGTTTTAATGGTGCTTTGGTCACACTTCCACCCTGTCTTTAGTCCTTATGTAACATTATGATCGGTTTCATGGTGCTTTGGTAACACGTTTACTGTGTCTATGGTGTGTAAGTGACATTATCACCGTTTCAATGTTACATTGGTCACACTTTTATGTGTCTACCATGTTTTTGTCATATTTTCATTGTTTCAAGGGTGCTTTTGGTCACTCATTCACTGTGCCTATGGTACTTTGCTCACATTAAGACCCTTTCAATGGTGCTTTGGTCACAGTATCATCATTTCAAAGGTGCTTTGGTCACAGTATCACTATTTCAATGGTGCTTTGGTCACACGTCCACTGTACATACGGTGCTTAAGTCACATTATCACTGTATCAACGGTACTTTGGTCACACTTTCACAGTGTCCGTCTTGCGTTGGTCGCAGTTTCAATGTTTCAATGGTGTTCTGGTTACACTTTTACGTGTCTATGGTGCATTGGTCATATTATCACTCTTTCAATGGTGCTTAGGTCACATTATCACCGTTTCACTCGTGCTTTAGCCACACCCTCACTGCGTTTATGGTGATTTGGTCACACTATCATTGTTTCAATGGTGATTTGGTCACACGTTCACTAAGTCCATGGTGGGTAGGTCACATTATCACTGTTTGAATGCTTCTTTGGTCACACTTTCACTATGTCTATGGTGCTTTGGTCAGATTGTCACTGTTTCAATGGTGCTTTTGACACAATTTCACTGTGTCCATGGTGCTGAGGTCACATTATCCGTGTTTTATTGGTGTTTTGGTCACACCTTCACTGTGTCTATGGTGCTTTGGTAATATGATCACTTTTTCAAATGTGCTTTGGTCACACTTACACTGTGGCTATGGTGCTAAGGTCATGTTATCACGGTTTCAATGGTCGTTTGGTCATCCATTCATCGTGTCTATGGTGTTTAGGTTACATTATCACTGTTTCAATGGTGCTTTGGTCACACTTGCACTCTATCTATGGTGCTTTGGTCACGTTATCACCATTGCAACAGTGCTTTGGTCACACTTATTTTGCGTCTATGTTGCTTAGGTCATTATATCACTATCTTGATGACTATTTGGTCACATTGTCACTGTGTCTATGGTGCTTATGTCACATTTGCTTTGTTTCAATGGTGATGTGGTCACACTTTCACGTTTCCATGTTGCTTTGGTCACTAGATTGCTGTTTTAATGGTGGTTTTGTCACAATTTCACCGTGTCCATGGTACACTGGCCACATTACCACTGTTTCCATGGTGCTTTGGTTACACTTTCACTGTACCTATGGTGCTTAGGTCACAGTATCATTGTGTTTAGGATGCGTTGGTCACACTTCCATTTGTCTATGGTCCGTATGTAACACGATGACTGTTTTCTTGGTGCTTTGGTAACACTTTCACTATGTCTGTGGGTTTTATGTCACATAATCACTGTTTCAATGCTGCTTTGGTCCCACTTTTATGTGTCTACCATGTTTTCATCATATCTTCACTGTTTTGAGGGTGCTTTTGGTCACTCATTCACTGTGTCTATGGTACTTTGGTCACATTAAGACCATTTTAACAGTGCTTTGGTCACACTATCAATATTTCAATGATGCTTTGGTCACAAGTTCACTGTGCATATGGTGCTTAGGTCACATTATCATCGTGTCAATGGTGCTTTTGTCACACTTTCACAATGTCCGTCTTGCTTTGGTCATAGTTTCACTGTTTGAATGGTGTTTTGGTCACACGTTTACACGTCTATGGTGCATTGGGTATATGATCACTGTTTCAATGGTGCTTTGGTCACACTATCACTATATCTATGGTGCCAAGGTCACATTATCGCTGTTTCAATGGTGCTTTGGTCAGACCTTCACCGTGTCCATGGTGCTTAGGTCACATTATCACTATTTCAATGGTGATTTGGTGTCACTTTCACGTTGCCATACTGCTTTGGTCACATTATGACTGTTTCAATGGTGTTTTGGTCATACGTTTCTGTGTCTATAGAGATTTTGTTACATTATCATGATTTCAACGGTGCTTTGGTTACACCATTACTGTGTCTATGGTGCTTTAGTCACATTATCACTGTTTCAGTGGTGCTTTGTACACAATTTCACAGGACCTATGGTGCGCAGGTCACATTATCACCGTTTTACTGGTGCTTTGGCCACACTTTCACAGTGTTTATGGTGATTTGGTCACATTATCATTGTTTCTACGGTGATTTGGTCACACTTTCACCATGTCCATGGTGCATATGTCACATTATCACTGTTTCAATCCTTAATTGGTCACTCTTTCATTATGTCTATTGTGCTGTGGTCAGGTTATCACTATTTCAATGGGGCGTTTGTCACACTTTCACTGTGTCCATGTGCTGGGGTCACATTATCAGTGTTTTATCGGTGCTTTGGTCACACCTTCACTGTGTATATGGTGCTTTGGTCATATGATAGCTGTTTCAATGGTGCTTTGGTCACACTTCCACTGTGGCTACAGTGCTAAGGTCATGTTATCGCTGTTTCAATGGTCCTTTGGTCACCCTTTTACAGTGTCTATGGTGTTTAGGTCGCATTATCACCGTTTCAATGGGGCTTTGGTCATAGTTTCACTGTATCTATGGTGCTTTGGTCACATTATCACTATTGCAATGGTGCTTTGGTCATACTTTCATAGTGCCTATGGTGCTTATGTCACATTATCACTATTTAAATGGCGGTTTGGTCACATTTGCACTATGCATGGGGTCCTCATGTCACATTATCGCTGTCTCGATGGTACTTTTATCACTCTTTCAATGTGTGTATGGTGCTTTGGTCACGTGTCATTGTTTAATGGTGCTTTGGTCACATTTTCACTGGGTGTTTAGTGCTTAGGTCACACTATTCCACTTCCAGTGGTGCTTTGGTCATGCATTCAATGTTTATACAGTGCTTAGGTCACAGTATCACTGTTCTAATGGTAGTTTTGTCACATTTTAATTTTGTGTATGGTGCTTAGGTCACATTATCACTGTTTCAATGGTGCACTGATCAAACGTTTACTATGCATATCATGCGGTTGTCACATAATCACTGTTTCAATTGTGCTCTTGTCAACCTTTAATTGTGTATGGATCTCAGGTCAAATTATGACTATTTCAATGGTGCTTTGCCCACACATTTACTGTGTCTATGGTGCTAAGGTGACAATATCACTGTTTCAATGGTGCTATGGTCACACTTTCACTATGTCTATGTTGCTTTGGTCACATTGTTATTGTTTTAATGGTGCTTTGGTTACACTTTCTTTTGGTATATGGTGCTTACGTCACATTATCACTATTTCAATGGTACTTTTGTCTTAGTTATACTGTGTATATGGTGCTTTGGCCACATTATTGCTGTTTCAAAGGTGCTTTTGTCATCCTTTCACTGTGTCTATAATGCTTTGGTGACATTATCACTGTTTTAATGGTGCTTACATCATTTCTTCACAGTGTCCATGGAGCGTTGTCACGTTATCACAATCTCAATTGTGCCTTGGTCATACATTCACAGTGTGTATACTGCCCATGCCACAATATTACTGGTTCAATTGTGGTTTAGTCATTCTTTGACTTTCTCTTTTGTGCTTATGTCATATTACAATCGTTTGAATTATCTTTGGATCACACTTTCATGACGTGTATGGTGCTTATGTCACTTCATCACTGTTTGAATGGTGCTTTTGGCACACTTTCACGATGTCTATGGTATTTTCATCATATAATCATTGTTTCAATGGTGCTTTGGTGACACTTTCACTGTGTCTATGGTACCCATGTAACGTTATTATTGATTCAATGGTGCTTTAGTCATGGTTTCACTATGTATGGGATGCGTAGGTCACTTAATCATTATTTCAAAGGTGTCTTGGTCACTCTTCCACGGCAACTGTGGTACTTTGGTCACATTATCACCGTTTCAATGGTGCTTTAGTCATACTTACAATGTGTCTATGGTGCTTACGTCACATCATCATTGTTTTAATGGTACTTTGGTCACATTTTCACGATGTATATGGCGCTTTGCTTACATTATATATTCACAATGTATATCAACTAGCAAGTACAAATACCTTCTATATGTAGTGGCACGGCGTGGCTACCATGCACAGTGACCAACCAAAGTATGCATATGTCACTGACCATGACCAACGAATTTCACTTCATGTGGTCAGCGTTGACAACTCACAACACGAGTCACTGATACTCAGAGGGGGTAACAATGGTTTGGGAACACTAGCTGTCAACTAGAAAGTACAAAGACCTTTGATACGTAGTGACATGGCGTGGTAACCATGTACAGTGACAAACCAAAATAGGCATGTGTCACAAACAATGACCAAACGGATTTCACAGTGTGTGGTCAACGTTGAAAACTCATAACACGAGTCACAAATGGTCAGTGGGGGAGACCAATGATTGGGAACACTAGTTATCAACTAGCAAGTAGATGTATTTTCAACAAGTAGTGGCACGGTGTGGCTAGCATGCATAGTGACCAACCAAAGGATGCATATGTCACTGACTATGACCGGAGAAGTCCACTATGTGTCGTCAACAGTGACAACTCATAACACGAGTCACAAATGGTCAGAGGGAGAGACAATGGTTTGGGAACCCTACGTATCAACTAGAAAGGACAAAGAACTTCAATACGTAGTGGCACCATGTGGCTAATATGCACACGAAACAACCAACTAGGCATATTTCACTGACCATGACCAAAGAATTTCAACATGGGTGGTCAACGTTGACCAACCGTAACACGAGTCACAAACGGTAAGGGGAGGAAACAATGCTGTGGGAATATAAGTTATCAACTAGGAAGTACAATGACCTTCAGTCCGTAGTAGCACGGTGTGGCTACCATGTACAATGTCCAACCAAAGCAGGCATATGTATTGCCTTTGACCAAATAAATCCGCTGTGTGTGGTCAAAGTTGACAACTCGTAATACAAGTCACAAATGGTCAGAGGGGGAAACAATGGTTTCGGAACACCAAGTATCAAATAGCAAGCACAAGGAGCTTCAATACGTTGTGGCACAGTGTGGATATCATGCACGATGACCAACCAAGGTATGCATATGTCACTGGCCATTACCAAATGATGGCACTAAGTGTCGTAAACCGTGACAATTAATAACATGTCACAAATGGTCAGGGTGGAATGTAATGGTTTGTGAATACTAGTTGTCGACTAGCAAGTACAAATACCTTCAATATGTAGTGGCACAGTGTGGCTACAATGCACAGTGACCAACCAAAGTATGCATATGTCACTAACCATGAATAGAGAATCCCACTTCATGTGGTCATTATTTACAACTCACAACACCGGTCACAGATAGTCAGAGGGGATTAATAATGGGTTGGGAACACTAGCTGTCAACAAGAAAGCACAAACACCTTCAATACGTAATGACATGGCGCAGTAACCATGTACAGTGACAAACCAAAGTAGGCATGTGTCAAAAGCCATGACCAAACGGATTTCACATTGTGTGGTCAACGTTGAAAACTCATAACACGAGTCACAAATGGTCAGTGGGGGAGACCATGGGTTGGGAACACTTCTTATCAACTAGCAAGTCAAACTTTTGTCAACAAGTAGTGGCATGGTGTGGCTATCGTGCACAGTGACCAACCAAAGGATTCATATGTCACTGACTATGAACGAAGAAGTCCACTATGTGTGGTCAACATTGACAACTCATAACACGAGTCACAAATGGTCAGATGGAGAGACAATGGTTTGGGAACCCTATGTATGGACTAGAAAGGACAAAGAACTTCAATACACAGTGGCACGGTGTGGCTAGTGTGCACACCAAACAACCAAACTAGGCATCTGTCACTGACCATGACCGGGGAATTTCAATATGGGTGGTCAACGTTGACCAACCATAACACGGGTCACAAACGGTCAGGGGATGAAACAATGCTATGGGAATATCAGTTCTCAACTAGCAAATACAATGACCTTCAGTCAGTATTAGCACAGTATGGCTACCATGCACAATGAACGACCGAAGTAGGCATATGTACTGCCTTTGACCAAAGAAATCTGCTGTGTGTGGTCAACATTGACAACTCATAATACGAGTCATAAATGGTCAGAGCGGGAAACTATGGTTTGAAAACAGCAGGTTCAGAAAGCAAGCACATGGAGCTTCAATACGCTGTGGCACGGTGTGGATACCATGCACGATGACCAACCAAAGTAGGCATATGTCACTGACCATGACCAAATAATGGCACTAAGTGTGGTAAACATTGACAACTCATAACACGAGTCAAAAATGGTCAGGGTGGAAGATAATAGTTTGTGAAAACTAGCTATCGACTAGCAGGTACAAATACCTTCAATATGTAGTGGCACAGTGTGGCTACAATGCACATTGACCAACCAAAGTATGCATATGTGACTGACCATGAACAAAGAATTTCACTTCATGTGGCCAACATTTACAACTCACAACACGGGTCACAGATAGTCAGAGGGGGCTAACAATGGGTTGGGAACACTAGCTATCAACAAGAACGCACACAGACCTTTGATACGTAATGACACTGCTTGGTGACCATATACAATGACAAACCGAAGTAGGCATGTGTCACAAACCATGACCAAACGGATTTTACAGTGTGTGGTCAACGTTGAGAACTCATAACACGAGTCACAAATGGTCAGTGGGGGAAACCATGAGTTTGGAACACTAGTTATCAACTAGCAAGTCAAAATATTGTCAACAAGAAGTGGCATGGTGTGGCTAGCGTGCACAGTGACCAACCAAAGGATGCATATGTCACTGACTATGAAGGAAGAAGTCCACTATGTGTGGTCAACATTGACAACTCATAACACGAGTCACAAATGGTCAGAGGGAGAGACAATGGGTTAGGAACCCTATGTATTAACTAGAAAGGACAAAGAACTTCAATATGTAGTGATACGGTGTGGCTAATATGCACACCAAACAACCAAACTAGGCATATGTCACTAACCATGACCAGGAAATTTCAACATGGGTGGTCAACGTTGACCAACCATAACACGAGTCACAAACGGTCATGGGCGGAAACAATGCTATGGAAATATCAGTTCTCAACTAGCAAGTACAACAACATACAGTCAGTAGTAGCACGGTGTGGCTACCATGCACAATGAACGACCAAAGTAGGCATATGTACTGCCTTTGACGAAAGAAATCTGCTGTGTGTGGTCAACATTGACAAGTCATAATACGAGTCAGACATGGTCAGAGGGGGAAACAATGGTTTGGGAGTACCAGGTTCAAAAAGCAAGCACAAGGAGCTTCAATACGTTGTGGCACGGTGTGGATACCATGCACGATGACCAACCAAAGTAGGCATATGTCACTGACCATGACCAAATAATGGCACTAAGTGTGGTAAACCTTGACAACCGGTAACACGAGTCACAAATGGTCAGGTTGGAAGATAATGATTTGTGAAGACCAGTTATTGAGTAGCAAGTANTTTGGGAGTACCAGGTTCAAAAAGCAAGCACAAGGAGCTTCAATACGTTGTGGCACGGTGTGGATACCATGCACGATGACCAACCAAAGTAGGCATATGTCACTGACCATGACCAAATAATGGCACTAAGTGTGGTAAACCTTGACAACCGGTAACACGAGTCACAAATGGTCAGGTTGGAAGATAATGATTTGTGAACCCCAGTTATTGACTAGCAAGTACAAACATCTCAATATGTAGTGGCACAATGTGGCTACAATGCACGGTGACCAACCAACGTATGCATATGTCACTGACCATGAACAAAGAATTTCACTTCATGTGGGCAACATTTACAACTCACAACACAATTAACTGATAGTCAGAGGGGGTAACAATGGTTTGGGAACACCAGCTGTCAACAAGAAAGCACATAGACATTCGATACGTAATGACAAGGCGTGGTAACAATGTATGGTGACAAACCAAAGTAGGCATGTGTAAAAAACCATGACCAAATGGCTTTCACAATGTGTAGTCAACGTTGAAAACTCATACCACAGGTCCCAAATGGTCAGTGGGGGAGACCATGGGTTGGGAAAACTAGTGATCAACTAGCAAGTAGAAAGATTTTGAACAAGTAGTGGCACGGTGTGGCTAGCGTGCACAGTGACCAACCAAAGGATGCATATGTCACTGACTATGACCGAAGAAGTCCACTATGTCTGGTCAACATTGACAACTCATAACACGAGTCATAAATGGTCAGAGGGAGAGACAATGGTTTGGGAACCCTATGTATCAACTAGAAACGACAAAGAACTTCAATACGTAGTGGCACGGTGTGGCTACTATGCACACCAAACAACCAAACTAGGCATATGTCCTTGACCATGACCAGGTAATTTCAATATGGGTGGTCCACGTTGACCAACCATAACACGAGACACAAACAGTCAGGGGAGGAAACAATGCTATGGGAATGTCAGTTCTCAACTAGCAAGTACAACGACCTTCAGTCAGCAGTAGCACGGTGTGGCTACCATGCATAGTGACCGACCAAAGTAGGCATTTGTACTGCCTTTGACCAAAGAAATCTGCTGTGTGTGGTCAACGTTGACTACTCATAATACAAGTCACAAATGGTGAGAGGGGGGGAAACAATGGTTTGGGAACACCGAGTATCAAAAAGCAAGCACAAGGAGCTTCAATATGTTGTGGCACAGTGTGGATACCATGCACAATGACCAACCAAAGTAGGCATATGTCACTGACCATGACTAGATAATGGCACTAAGTGTGGTAAACCTGGACAACTCATAACACGAGTCACAAATGGTCAGGGCGGACGATATTGATTTGTGAATACTAGTTATTGACTAGCAAGTACAAATACCTTCAATATGTAGTGGCACAGTGTGGCTACAATGCACAGTGACCAACCAAATTATGCATATTTCACTGACCATGCACAAAGAGTTTCACTTCATGTGGTCAACATTTACAACTCACAACACGAGTCACTGATAGTCAGAGGGGGTAACAATGGTTTTGGAACACTAGCTGTCAACAAGAAAGCACAAAGACTTTCAATACGTAATGACGCGGCGTAGTAACCATGCACAGTGACAAACCAAAGTAGGCATGTGTCACAAACCATGACCAAACGGATTTCACAGTGTGTGGTCAACGTTGAAAACTCGTAACACGAGTCACAAATGGTCAGTGTGGGAGACCATGGGTTGGGAACACTAGTTATCAACTAGCATGTAGAAAGATTTTCAACAAGTGGTTGCACGGTGTGGTACTTGCACAGTGACCAACCAAAGGATGCATACGTCACTCACTATGACCGAAGAAGTCCACTATGTATGGTCAACATTGACAACTCATAACGTGAGTCACAAATGGTCAGAGGGAGAGACAATGGTTTGGGAACCATATGTATCAACTAGAAAGGACAAGGAACTTCAATACGTAGTAGCATGGTGTGGCTACTATGCACACCAAATAGCCAAACTAGGCATATGTCACTGACCATGACCAGATTATTTCAATATGGGTGGTCAGTGTTGACCAACCATAACACGAGACAAAAACGGTCAGGGGAGGAAACAATGCTATGGGAATATCAGTTCTCAACAAGAAATTACGACGACCTTCAGTCAGTAGTAGCACGGCGTGGCTACCATGCACAATCACCGACCAAAGTAGGCATATGTACTGCCTTTGAGCAAAGAAACCCGCTATGTGTGGTCAACATTGACAACTCATAATACGAGTCACAAATGGTCAGATGGGAAAACAATGGGTTGGGAACACCCAGTATCAAATAGCAAGCACCAGGAGCTTCAATACGTTGTGGCACGGTGTGGATACCATGCACGATGACCAACCAAAGTAGGCATATGTCACAGACCATGACCAAATCATGGCACTAAGTGTGGTAAACCTTGAATACTCATAACACGAGTCACAAATGGTCAAGGTGGAATGTAATGGTTTGTGAATACTAGTTATCGACTAGCAAGTACAAATACTTTCAATATATAGTGGCACAGTGTGGCTACAATGCGATGTGACCTACCAAAGCATGCATAAGTGACTGACCATGAACAAGGAATTTCACTTCATGTGGTCAACATTTACAGCTCACACCACGGGTCGCAGACTGTCAAAGGGGGCTAACAATGGTTTGGGAACACTGGCTGTCAACAAGCAAGCACAAAGACCTTTGATACGTAATGCCACGGCGTGGTGACCATGTACAATAAGAAACCAAAGTAGGCATGTGTCACAAACCATGACCAAACGGATTTCACAGTGTGTGGTCAACGTTGAAAACTCATTTGACGAGTCACAACTGGTCAGTGGGGGAAACCATGGGTTGGGAACACTAGTTATCAACTAGCAAGTAGACAGATTTTCAACAAGTAGTGGCACGGTGTGGCTAGCATGCACAGTGACCAACCAAAGGATGCAAATGTCACTGACTATGACCGAAGACGTCCACTCTGTGTGGTCAACATTGACAACTCATAACACGAGTCACAAATGGTCACAGGGAGAGACAGTGGTTTGGGAACCCTATGTTTCAACTAGAAAGGAAAAGGAACTTCAATACGTAGTGGCACGGTGTGGCTACTATGCACATCAAACAACCGAACTAGGCATATGTCACTGACCATGACCAGATAATTTGAATATAGGTGGTCAACGTTGACCAACCATAACACGAGACAAAAACAGTCAGGGGAGGAAACAATGCTATGTGAATATCAGTTCTCAACAAGAAAGTACGACCTTCAGTCAGTAGTAGCACGGCATGGCTACCATGCACAATCACCGACCAAAGTAGACATATGTATTGCCTTTGAGCAAAGAAACCCGCTATGTGTGGTCAACATTGACAACTCATAATACGAATCACAAATGGTCAGAGGGGGAAACAATGGTTTGGGAATACCAAGTATCGAAAAGAAAGCACAGGGAGCTTCAATACATTGTGGCACGGTGTGGATACAATGCACGATGACCGACCAAAGTAGGCATATGTCACTGACCATGACCAAATAATGGCACAAAGTGTGGTAAACCTTGGCAACTCGTAACACGAGTCACAAATGGTTGGGGTGGAAGATAATGATTTGTGAATACTAGTTATTGACTAGCAAGGACAAATACCTTCAATATGTAGTGGCACAGTGTGGCTACAATACACCGTGACCAACCAAACTATGCATATGTCAGTGACCATGAACAAAGAATTTCACTTCATGTGGTCAACATTTACAATGCACAACATGGGTCACAGATAGTCCGTGGGGGCTAACAATGGTTTGGGAACACTAGCTGTCAACATTAAAGCACAAAGACCTTCGATACGCGATGACAGGGCGTGGTAACAATGTATAGTGACAAACCAAAGTAGGCATGTGTCAGAAACCATGACCAAACGGATTTCACAGTGCGTGGTCAACGTTGGAAACTCATACCACGAGTCACAGATGGTCAGTGGGGGAGACCATGGGTTGGGAACACTAGTTATCAACTAGCAAGTAGAAAGATTTTCAGCAACTAGTGGCACGGTGTGGCTAGCGTGCACAGTGACCAACCAAAGGATGCATATGTCACTGACTATGACCAAAGAACTCCAATGTGTGTGGTCAACATTGACAACTCGTAACACGAGTCGCAAATGGTCAGAGGGATAGACAATGGTTTGGGAACCCTATGTATCAACTAGAAAGGGCAAAGAACTTCAATACGTAGTGGCAAGGTGTGGCTACTATGCACACCAAACAACCAAACTAGGCAAATGTCACTGACCATGACCAGATAATTTCAATATGGGTGGTCAACGTTGACCAACCATAACACGAGTCACAAACAGTCAGGGGAGGAAACAATGCTATGGGAATATCAATTCTCAACTAGCAAGTACAACAACTTTCAGTCAGTAGTGGCACGGTGTGGCTACCATGCACAATGACCGACCAAAGTAGGCATATGTACTGCCTTTGACCAAAGAAATCTGCTGTGTGTGGTCAACGTTGACAACTCATAATACAAGTCACAAATGGTGAGAGGGGGGAAACAATGATTCGGGAACAGCGAGTATCAAATAGCAAGCACAAGGAGCTTCAATACGTTGTGGCACAGTGTGGATACCATGCACGATGACCAACCAAAGTAAGCATATGTCACTAACCATTACCAAATAATGGCACTAAGTGTGGTAAACCTTGACAACTCATAACATGAGCCACAAATGGTCAGGGTGGAAGATAATGATTTGTGAATACTAGTTATTGAATAGCGAGTACAAATACCTTCAATATGTAGTGGCAGAGTGTGGCTACAATGCACAGTCACCAACCAAAGTATGCATGTGTCACTGACCATGAACAAAGAATTTCATTTCATGTGGTCAACATTTACACCTCACAACACGAGTCACTGATAGTCAGAGGGGGTAACAATGGTCTAGGAACACTAGCTGTCAACAAGAAAGCACAAAGACCTTTGATACATAATGACATGGCGTGGTAACAATGTACAGTGACAAACCAAAGTAGGCATGTGTCACAAACCATGACCAAACGGATTTCAGAGTGTGTGGTCAACGTTGAAAACTCATACCACGAGTCACAAATGGTCAGTGGGTGAGACCATGGGTTGGGAACACTATTTATCACTTAGCAAGTAGAAAGATTTTCAGCAAGTAGTTGCACGGTGTGGCTAGCGTGCAAAGTGACCAATCAAATGATGCATATGTCACTGACTATGACCGAAGAAGTCCACTATGTGTGGTCAACATTGACAACTCATAACACGAGTCACAAATGGTCAGAGGGAGGGACAATGGTTTAGGAACCCTATGTATCAACTAGAAAGGAAAAAGAACTTCAGTATGTAGTGGCACGGTGTGGCTACTATGCACACCAACCAACCAAACTAGGCATATGTCACTGACCATGACCACGAGGCACAAGGGACGAGGAACAAGAGGCGCAAGGCGCAAGGCGCAATGCCCAAGGCGCAGTGCCCAAGGCGCAAGGCGCAAGGCGCAAGGCGCAAGGCGCAACGCGCAAGGCGCAAGGCGCAAGGCGCAAGGCGCAAGGCGGAAGGCGCAAGGCGCAAAGCACGAGGCACGAGGAACAAGGCATGATGCACGAGGCACAAGGCATGAGCCACGAGGCACGAGGCACGAGGCACGAGGCACGAGGCACGAGGCACAAGGCACAAGGCATGAGGCACGAGGCACGAGGCACGAGGCACAAGGCACAAGGGTCGAGGCACAAGAGGTGCAAGGCGCAAGGCGCAAGGCGTAATGCCCAAGGCGCAATGCTCAAGGCACAAGGTGCAAGGCGCAAGGCGCAAGGCGCAAGGCGCAAGGTGCAAGGCGCAAGGCACAAGGCGCAAGGCGCAAGGCGCAAGGCGCTTGGTGCAAGGCTTAAGGCGCCAGGCGCAAGGCGCAAGGCGCAAGGCGCAAGGTGCAAGGTGCAAGGAGCAAGGCTGCAAGGCGCAAGGCTCAAGGCGCAAGACGCAAGGCGCAATGCGCAAGGCGCAAGGCGCAAGGCACAAGGCGCAAGGCCCAAGGACCAAGGCCCAAGGCCCAAGGCCCAAGGCCCAAGGCTCAAGGCCCAAGGCCCAAGGCCCAAGGCCCAAGGCAAAAAGGCGCAAGGCGCAAGGCGTGAGGCACGAGGCACAAGGCACAAGGCACAAGGCACAAGGCGCAAGGCACAAGGCGCAAGGCACAAGGCACAAGGCACAAGGCGCAAGGCGCAAGGCGCAAGGCGCAACGCGCAAGGCGCAAGGCGCAAGGCGCAACGCGCAAGGCGCAAGGCGCAAGGCGCAAGGTGCAAGGTGCAAGGCGCGAGGCACGAGGCACAAGGCACAAGGCACAAGGCACAAGGCGCAAGGCACAAGGCGCAAGGCACAAGGCACAAGGCACAAGGCGCAAGGCATAAATCACAAGGCACAAGGCGCAAGGCGCAAGGCACAGGTGGCAGGCGCAAGGGGCAAGGAGGAAGGCGCAAGGTGCAAGGCGCAAGGCGCAAGGCATGAGGCACAAGGCACGAGGCACGAGGCACGAGGCACGAGGCACGAGGAACAAGGCACGAGGCACGAGCCACAAGAGGCGCAAGGCGCAAGGCGCAATGCCCAAGGCGCAAGGCGCAAGGCGCAAGGTGCAAGGGGCAAGGCGCAAGGCACAAGGCGCAAGGCGCAAGGCGCACGGGGCAAGGGGGAAGGCGCAAGGCCAAAGGCGCAAGGCGCAAGGCGCAAGGCGCAAGGCGCAAGGCTCAAGGCACGAGGCACGAGGCACAAGGCATGAGGCACATTTTCACTGCTTCTATTGTTAATGGTCACATCATCACTCTGCCAATAGTGCTTTGGTCAAACGTTCACTGTGTCTATGGTGCGTTGGTCATATTATCACTATTTGAATGGTCTTGTTGTCACCCTTCTAATGGCAAGGCGCAAGGCGCAATGCGCCAGGCGCAAGGCGCCAGGCGCAAGGCGAAAGGCGCAAGGTACAAGGCGCAAGGCGCAATGCGCAAGGCGCAAGGAGCAAGGCCGCAAGGCGCAAGGCGCAAGGCGCAAGGCACAAGGCGCAAGGCGCAAGGCACAAGGCGCAAGGCCCAAGGCCCAAGGCCCAAGGCACAAGGCCCAAGGCCCAAGGCCCAAGGCCCAAGGCCCAAGGCCCAATGCCCAAGGCCCAAGGCCCAAGGCCCAAGGCCCAAGGCCCAAGGCCCAAGGCCCAAGGCCCAGGGCACAAGGCCCAAGGCCCAAGGCCAAAGGCCCAAGGCCCATGGCCCAAGGCCCAAGGCCCAAGGCCCAAGGCCGAAGGGAAAAAGACGCAAGGCGCAAGGTGCAATGCGCAAGGCGTAAGGCATGAGGCACAAGGCACAAAGCACGAGGCACAAGGCACAAGGCACAAGGTGAAAGGCACAAGGCACAAGGTACAAGGCGCAAGGCGCAAGGGACAAGGCACAAGGCGCAAGGCGCAAGGCACAGGTGCAAGGCGCAAGGAGCAAGGGGGAATGCGCAAGGCGCAAGGCGCAAGGCGCAAGGCATGAGGCACGAGGCACGAGGCACGAGGCACAAGGAACGAGGCACGAGGCACGAGCCACAAGAGGCGCAAGGCGCAAGGCGCAATGCCCAAGGCACAAGGCGCAAGGCGCAGGGCGCAAGGCGCAAGGCGCAAGGCGCAAGGCGCAAGGCGCAAGGGGCAAGGGGGAAGGCGCAAGGCCCAAGGTGCAAGGCGCAAGGCGCAAGGCACGAGGCACGAGGCACAAGGCATGAGGCACGAGGCAAAAGGCACGAGGCACAAGGCACAAGGCACAAGGCACGAGGCATGAGGCACGAGCCACGAGGCATGAGAGGCGCAAGGCGCAAGGCGCAGGGCCCAAGGCGCAATGCCCAAGGCGCAAGGCGCAAGGCGCAAGGCGCAAGGTGCAAGGCGCAAGGCGCAAGGCGCAAGGCGCAAGGCGCAAGGCGCAAGGCGCAAGGCGCAAGGCGCAAGGCGCAAGGCGCAAGGCGCAATGTACAAGGCGCAAGGCACAAGGCGCAAGGCGCAAGGCCTAAGGCCCTAGGCCTAAGGCCCAAGGCCCAAGGCCCAAGGCCCAAGGCCCAAGGTCCAAGGCCCAAGGCTTAAGGCTCAAGGCCCAAGGCCCAAGGCAAAAGGCCCAAGGCCCAAGGCCCAAGGCGCGAGGCGCAAGGCGCAAGGCCCAAGGCCCAAGGCCCAAGGCCCAAGGCCCAAGGCCCAAGGCCCAAGGCCCAATGCTCAAGGCACAAGGCCCAAGGCCCAATGCCCAAGGCCCAAGGCCCAAGGCCCAAGGCCCAAGGGAACAAGGCACAAGGCGCAAGGCGCAAGGCGCAAGGCGCAAGGCCTGAGGCACGAGGCAGAAGGCACAAGGCACAAGGCACAAGGCGCAAGGCACAAGGCACAAGGCGCAAGGCACAAGGTACAAGGCACAAGGCGCAAGGCGCAAGCCAGACGACCCTCGCGACAAAGGGTTCAACGGAAGCGGCGGCTACAACACATGTAAAACGCCGCCAGCAGATACAAGCAGCAGCAGAAACGCCAGAGGGGACTACGGCGTCTAAAGTGATGACGTGATCTAAGCATCGTATATTGATTGAACGTGTGACCAACGCACCATTGAAACAGTGATAGTTTTATCAAAGCACCACAAACACAGTGATAGTGAAGACAACACCATTGAAACAGTCATGATGTGGCCAAAGCACCATAGTTACATTGAAAGTGTGACTTCAGCACCACTGAAACAGTGATGGTGCTACCTAAGCACCATAGACACAGTGGAAGTGTGACCAAAGCACCATTCATATAGTAACAATGTGAAAATAGCACAATATATACGTTGAAAATCTGACCAAAGCACCATTGGAATAGTGAAAATGTTACATAAACACTGTAAACACAGTGAACGTGTGACTATAGCATCATTGAAAAGGTGCTAGTGTGACCTAAGCACCATACACAAAATGAAAGTGTGACCAAAGCACCATTGACACAGTGATAATGTGACCAGAGAACCACACACACAGTAGCAATGTGACCAAAACACCACTAAACTGTGATAATCTGACCAAAGAACAATAGACAAGGCGAAAGTATGACCAAAGCGCCATTGAAATATTGATAATGTGACCAAGGCACATTAAACACAGTGAAAGTGCAACGAACGCACGATTGAACAATGATAATGTGACAAAAGCACCATAGATATTGTAAAATTGTGACCAACGCACTATTCAAACAGTGATTATGTGACCTAAGCACCCAAGCTACAATGAAAGAGTGACCAAAGCACCATTAAAACAGTCATAATGTGACCCAAGCACCATACACGCTGTGAAATTGTGACAAAAGTACCATTGACACATTTATAATGGGACCAAAGCACCATAGGCACACTTAGCATTTGACCAAAGCACCACACAAATAGTGTGAATGTGTCATACACACCATACACATAACAAATGTATGCCCGGAGCACCATTGAAAGTGTGATACTTTCACCAGAGCACCATAGACAAAATGCAATGGTGACCATAGCACAATTGAAACTGTGATAATATGACAAAAGCACTATAGACAGAGTGAAAGTGTGGCCATAGCACCACCAAAACATTGATTATGTGACCTAAGCACCATAGACAGAGTGAAAGTGTGACCAACACACCATTCAAACAGTGGTGATGTCACCAAAACACCATTAAACCAGTGATAATGTGACCAAAGCACCATGGACACTGTGAAAGTGTGACCAAAGTACCATTGAAACACAGAGAATACAACAAAAGCACTGCACACCCAATAAAAGTGTGGGAAATGCACCATAAAAACAATGATAACGTGACATACAAACCATGGACACAGTGAAAGTGTGACAACAGGACCATTGAAACGATCAAAATGTGACCTACGCATCATAGACACAGTGAACGTGTTATCAAATGACCATTGAAACAGTGATAATGTGACCAAAGTACCCTGAACACGACAAAGGTATGAGCGAAGCACCATTGAAACAATGATAATGTGACCTAAGCACCATAGACATATTGAAAGTGTGACCAAAACACCATTGTAACTGTGATTATGTAATCCGAGCACTATAGTTACAATGAATGTGTGACAAACGCACCATTGAAACAGCAATATTATGACCAATGCACCATCAAAACAGTGATAATGTGTATTGGGCACGATAAACACAGTAAAAGTGTGATCAAAGCAGCACTGAAATAGTGATAATGTGACCAAAACACCATGAACACGGTGAATGTGTGACAAATGCCCCATTCAAACAGTGATGATGTGACCAAAGCACCATTGACATAGTGATAACATTACCAAAGCACCATATACACAGTGAACATGTGACCAAAGTACCATTGAAACGGTGACAATGTGACCAAAGCACCATAGACACAGTAAAATGGTGACCAAAGCATGACTCAAATAGATAAAATGACCAAAGCACTATACATACAGGAATAATGTGATATAAGAGCTATAGAAAAAGTCAAATTGTGACCATACCACCATTGAAAACGTGATAATGTGACCTAAACACCATAGACATTATGAATGTGTGACTAATGCATCATTCAAACAGTGAGAATGTTACCAAAGCACCACATATAGAGTGAAAGTGTCGCCAAAGCACCATTGAAACAGCAATAATTTGACATACAAACAATAGACACAGTGAACATGTAACCAAAGTGCTATTGGAACACTGATAGTGTGACCAAAGCACCATATACACTATGAAAGTGTGACCAAACCATCATTGAAACAGTGATAATGTGACCTAAGCACCATAGACACAGTGAAAGTGTGATCAAATTACCATTGCAACTGTGATGATTTGGCCTTAGCACCATAAACTAAGTGAAAGTGTGACCAATGCACCATTGAAACAGCGATAACGTGAGGAGAGCACCATATACACAGGGAAAGTGTGACCAAAACATTATTTAAACAGTGATGATGTGACAAAAAAACTATGGACACAATGGAACTGTGACGAAAGCACCATTGAAACAGTGAAAATGTGACAAATGCACCATAGACACAGGAAACGTGTGACCAAAGCATCATTGAAACAGTGATAATGTGACCTAAGCACCAAAGCCACAACAACGGTGTGACCAAAATACCACTGAAAGAGTGAAAATGAGATCGAAGCACCATAGACACAATTAAAATGTGACCAAAGCATCATTGGAACCGTGATCATATGACATACAATAGACACAATGAACGTGTAGCCAAAGCTTCATTGAAGCTGTCAGGTTATGAGCAAATCACAATAGAGCACAGTGAAAGTGTGACCAAGGCACCATTAAAACTGTGGTAATGTGACACAATCACTATAGAAATACTGAAAGTGTGACCAAAGCACCATCAAAACAGTGATAATATGACTGAAGTACCATAGACGCAGTGCAAACGTGACCAAAGCACCATGGACATAGTGAACATGTGACTAAAGCACCATTGAAACAGTGACAATGTGACCTAAGCACCATGGACACAGCGATAATGCGACCAAAGCACCGTTGAACTAGTGACAATGTGGCCAAAGTACCATAGACACAGTGAAAGTGTGACTAAAACACCATTGAAATGGTGATATTGCAACCAAAGCACTTTGGACATAGTGAAAGTGTGATCAAAACACCATACTATCAGTGATAATGGGACCTAAGGACCACTGACCGAGTGAAAGCGTGATCAATGCATCATTGAAATAATGATAATGTGACCAAGGGACCATAGGCACAATGGAAGTGTGACCAAAGCACAATTGAAAGCGTGATAATGTGACCAAAACACCATAGACACAGTGAGCGTGTGACAAAAGTACCATTCCAATTGTGATCGTGTGACCAACACACCATAGACATAGTGAACGGTTGACCAAAGCACCATTGAAACAGTGCTTATGTCACCAAAGCACCATAGACACTGTGAAATTGTGACAAAAGCACTGCTGAAAGAGTGAAAACATGACAAAAGCACCATAGACAAAGTGTAAGTGTTACCAATGCACCATTGAAACAGTGACAATGTTACCAAAGCACCATAGACACGGTGAAACTATGACAAAAGCACAATGGAAAGAGTGATATTTTGACTTAAGCACCATAAACATAGTGAAAGCATGACCAAGGCACCATGAAAAGAGTAATAATGACCAATATACTATAGACACAATGCAAGTGTGACCAAAGCACCATCGAAACAGTGAGAATGTACACAAGAAATACGGACACACTAAAAATGTGACCAAAGCACCATTGAAACACTGATAATGTGACACAAGCACTATAGACACACTTCACGTGTGACCAAAGCACCATTGAAACAGTGATTACGTAACATAAACACCATAGGCGCAGAGACATTGTAACCAAATTACCATTAAAACAATGATAATGTGACCAAAGCACCATAGACACGATGAAGGTGTGACCAAGGCACCATTGAAACATTGAGAATGTGACATAAGCATCATAGACATAGTGAAAGTGTGACTAGAGAAACATTGAAACAGTGATAACGTGACCAAAACAAAATATACACATAAATGTGTCACCAAATCACCATTGAAATAGTTGTTATATGACCTGAGGATCATAGACAAGGCAAACGTATGACCAAAGCACCATTCAAACAGTGATAATGTGACATAAGCACCAAAGGCCAAGTGAAAGTATGACCAAAGTACCATTGAAACAGTGATAATGTGACAAGAGTCTACAGACATTGTGATAAAAGCACCATTGAATGCGTGATTATGTGACCAAAGTACCATAGACACAGTAAACATGTGACAAAAGCACCATGTAAACTGTGATGACGTGAGCACAACACCATAGACACGGTGAAAGTGTGACCAAAGGACCATTCAAACAGTCATAATCTGATGATATAAGCATCATAGACACTACAAACGTGTGACCAAAGCACCACTGAAACTGTGATAATGAAACCAAAGCACCATAGACACAGTGAAAATATGACCAAAGCACCATTGACACAAAGATAATGTGACATACCAAAGAAAGAACAAATTCATGACCAAAGCACCATTGAAACTGTAATGCTCTGAGGAAAACACAATAGACAAGGTGAAATTGTGACCAAAGCACCAGTAGAACTGTGATAATGTGACACAAGCACTCTAGACACAGTGAAATTGTGACCATCGCATCATCAAAACAGTGATAATGTAACCTATGTACTATAAATATAGTGAAAATGTGACCAAAATACCATAAAAACAGTTACAGTGGGACATAAGCACCATAGACAGTGAAAGTGTAATCAAAGCACCATTGAAACAGTGATCATGTGACCAAACTACCATAGGCATAGTGGATGTGTAACCAAAGCACCATTGAAACTGTGCTATAGTGACAAAAACACCACCACCTTGTGCCTCGTGCCTCGTGCCTCGTGCCTCATGCCTCGTGCCTCGTGCCTCGTGCCTCGTGCCTCGTGCCTTGTGCCTCGTGCCTCGTGCCTTGTGCCTCGTGCCTCATGCCTTGTTCCTCGTGCCTCGTGGCTTGCGCCTTGCGCCTTCCGCTTTGTGCCTTGCGCCTTGCGCCTTGCGCCTTGCGCCTTGCGCCTTGGGCATTGCGCCTTGGGCATTGCCCCTTGTGCCTTGCGCCTCTTCTTCCTCGTCCCTCTGGCCTCGTGCCTCGTGCCTCGTGCCTCGTGCCTCGTGCCTGATACCTTGTGCCTCCTGCCTTGTGCCTTGCGCCTTGTGCCTTCCCCTTTGCCCCTTGCGCCTTCCGCATTGCGCCTTAACACTTGTGCCTTGCGCCTTGCGCCTTGCGCCTGACGCCTTGCCCCTTGCGCCTTGCGCATTGCCCTTTGTGCCTTTCGCCTTGCGCCTTGCACCTTGGGCATTGCGCCTTGGGCAGCGCGCCTTGCGACTTGCGCCTCTTGCGCCTCGTGCCTTGTGCCTCGTGCCTTCTGCCTTGTGCCTCGTGCCACGTGCGTCGTGCATTGTGCCTCGTGCCTCGTGCCTCGCACCTCGTACCTCGTGCCTTGCGCCTTGCACCTTGCGCCTTCCCCCTTGCCCCTTGCGCCTTGCCCATTGCGCCTTGTGCCTTGCGCCTTGCGCCTTGCGCCTTGCGCCTTGCGCCTTGCGCCTTGCACCTTGCGCCTTGTGCCTTGCGCCTTGCGCCTTGAGCCCTGCACCTTGCGCCTTACGCCTTGCGCCTTGGGCATTGCGCCTTGGGCATTGCGCCTTGTGTGCCTTGTGCCTCGTGCCTCGTGCCTCCTGCCTTGTGCCGTGCGCCTTGCGCCTTGCGCCTTGCACCTTGCGCCTTGCGCCTTGCGCCTTGGGCATTGCGCCTTGGGCCTTGCGCCTTGCACCTTGCGCCTCTTGTGCCTCGTGGCTCGTGCCTCATGCCTCGTGCCTCGTGCCTCGTGCCTCGTGCCTCGTGCCTTGTGCCTCGTGCCTCATGCCTTGTGGCTCGTGCCTCGTGCCTTGTGCCTTGCGCCTTGCGCCTTGGGCCCTGCGCCTTCCCCCTTGCCCCTTGCGCCTTGCGCCTTGCGCCATGTGCCTTGCGCCTTGCGCCTTGCGCCTTGCGCCTTGCGCCTTGCACCTTGGGCATTGCACCTTGCGCCTTGCGCCTCTTGTGGCTCGTGTCTTGTGCCTTGTTTCTCGTGCCTTGTCTCTTGTGCCTCGTACCTCGTGCCTCACGCCTTGCGCCTTGCGCCTTGCGCCTTGTGCCTTCCCCCTTGCCCCTTGCGCCTTGGACCTGCGCCTTGCGCCTTGCGCCTTGTGCCTTGCGCCTCTTGTGGCTCATGCATCGTGCCTTGTTCCTCGTGCCTCGTGCCTCGTGCCTCGTGCCTCGTGCCTCGTGCCTCGTGCCTCGTGCCTCGTGCCTCGTGCCTCGTGCCTCGTGCCTCGTGCCTCGTGCCTCGTGCCTCGTGCCTCGTGCCTCGTGCCTCGTGCCTCGTGCCTCGTGCCTCGTGCCTCGTGCCTCGTGCCTCGTGCCTCGTGCCTCGTGCCTCGTGCCTCGTGCCTCGTGCCTCGTGCCTCGTGCCTCGTGCCTCGTGCCTCGTGCCTTGCGCCTTGCGCCTTGCGCCTTCCCCCTTGCCCCTTGCGCCTTGGACCTGCGCCTTGCGCCTTGCGCCTTGTGCCTTGCGCCTCTTGTGGCTCATGCATCGTGCCTTGTTCCTCGTGCCTCGTGCCTCGTGCCTCGTGCCTCGTGCCTCGTGCCTCATGCCTTGTGCCTTGCGCCTTGCGCCTTGCGCCTTCAACCTTAGCCCTTGCGCCTTGCCCCTTGCGCCTTGTGCCTTGCGCCTTGCGCCTTGCGCCTTGCGCCTTCCTCCTTGCGCCTTGCGCCTTGAGCCTTGCGCCTTGCGCCTTGTGCCTTGCACCTTGGGCATTGCGCCTTGGGCATTGCGCCTCGTGTGCCTCGTGCCTCCTGCCTCGTGCCTTGTGCCTCGTGCCTCGTGCCGTGCGCCTTGCGCCTTGCGCCTTGCGCCTTGCGCCTTGCGCCTTGCGCCTTGCGCCTTGAGCCTTGCGCCTTGCGCCTTGTGCATTGCGCCTTGGGCCTTGCGCCTTGCGCCTTGCGCCTCTTGTGCCTCGTGGCTTGTGCCTCATGCCTCGTGCCTCGTGCCTCGTGCCCTGTGCCTTGTGCCTCGTACCTCATGCCTCGTGCCTCATGCCTCGTGCCTCGTGCCTCGTGCCTTGCGCCTTGCGCCGTACGCCTTGCGCCTTGCGCCTTGCGCCTTGAGCCTTGCGCCTTCCCCCTTGCCCCTTGCGCCTTGCGCCTTGCACCGTGCGCCTTGCGCCTTGTGCCTTGCGCCTTGCGCCTTGCGCCTTGGGCATTGCGCCTTGCGCTTTGCGCCTCTTGCGGCTCCTGCCTCGTGCCTCGTTCCTCGTGCCTCGTGCCTCGTGCCTTGTGCCTCATGCATTGCGCCTTGTGCCTTGCGCCTTGCGCCTACCCCCTTGCCCCTTGCGCCTTGCAGCTGCGCCTTGTGCCTTGCGCCATGTGCCTTGTGCCTTGCGCCCCGGCCTTGTGCCTTGTGCCTTGTGCCTTGTGCCTTGTGCCTCGTGCCTCACGCCTTGCGCCTTGCACGTTTTTGCCTTGGGCCTTGGGCCTTAGGCCTTGGGCCTTGGGCCATGGGCCTTGGGCCTTGGGCCTTGGGCCTTGGGCCTTGGGCCTTGGGCCTTGGGCCTTGGGCCTTGGGCCTTGGGCCTTAACCTTGTGCCTTGCGCCTTGCACCTTGCGCCTTGCGCCTTGCGCCTTGCGCCTTGCGCCTTGCGCCTTGCGGCCTTGTTCCTTGCGCCTTGCGCATTGCGCCTTGCGCCTTGCGCCTTGCGCCTTGCGCCTTGCGCCTGGTGCTCTTTGCCGTGCGCCTTGCGCCTTGTGCCTTGCGCCTTGCACCTTGCGCCTTGCGCCTTGCGCCTTGTGCCTTGCGCCTTGGGCATTACGCCTTGGGCATTGCGCCTTACGCCTTGCGCCTTGCGCCTCTTGTGCCTCAACCCTCGTGCCTCGTGCCTCGTGCCTCGTGCCTCGTGCCTCGTGCCTCGTGCCTTGTGCATCGTGCCTCGTGCTTCGTGTCTCGTGCCTTGTGCCTCATGCCTTGTGCGTTGTGCCTCATGCCTTTTGCCTCGTGCCTTGTGCCTTGCGCCTTGCACCTTCCGCCTTACGCCTTGTACCTTGTGCCTTGCGCCTTGGGCATGGCGCCTTGGGCATTGCGCCTTTCGCCTTTCACTTCTTGTGCCTCGTGCCTCGTGCATCGTGCCTCGTGCCTCGTGCCTTGTGCCTCGTGCCTCGTGCCTTGTGCCTTGCGCCTTGCGCCTTGCGCCTTGCGCCTTGCGCCTTCCCCCTTGCCTGTTGCGCCTTGCACCTGCGCCTTGCGCCTTGCGCCTTGTGCCTTGCGCCTTGCGCCTTGTGCCTTGTGCCTTGCGCCTTGTGCCTTCTGCCTTGTGCCTTCTGCCGTGTGCCTTGTGCCTTGCACCTTGTGCCTTGTGCCTTGTGCCTCGTGCCTCACGCCTTGCGCCTTGCGCCTTGTGCTTTGCGCCTTGTTGCCTTGGGCCTTGGGCCTTGGGCCTTGGGCCTTGGGCCTTGGGCCTTGGGCCCTGGGCCCTGGGCCCTGGGCCCTGGGCCCTGGGCCCTGGGCCCTGGGCCCTGGGCCCTGGGCCCTGGGCCCTAGGCCCTGGGCCC
>SZWC01000036.1:145075-155433 GCA_023375785.1 Penium margaritaceum | reverse complement strand
GTGCCTTGTGCCTCGTGCCTCGTGCCTCGTGCTTTGTGCCTCGTGCCTTGTGTCTCGTGCCTTGAGCCTTGCGCCTTGCGCCTTCCCCTTGCGCCATGCGCCTTGCGCCTTGCGCCTTGTACCTTGTGCCTTGCGCCTTGCGCCTTGCGGCTTGCGCCTCGCGCCTTGCACCTTGCGCCTTGCGCCTTGCACCTTGCGCCTTGCGCCTTGCGTCTTGGGCATTGTGCCTTGGGCATTGCGCATTGGGCATCGCGTCTTGCGCCTCTTGTACCTCGTGCCTGGTGTCTTGTGCCTCGTGTCTCGTGCCTCGTGCCTCGTGCCTTGTGCCTCATGCCTCGTGCCTCGTGCCTTGTGCCTCGTGCCTCGTGCCTTGTGCCTCGTGCCTTGAACCTTGCACCTTGCGCTTTGCGCCTTGCGCCTTGCGCCTTCTCCCTTGCCCCTTGCGCCTTGCGCCTTGCGCCTTGCGCCTTGCGCCTTGCGCCTTGCGCCTTACGCCTTGCGCCTTGCGCCTTGCACCTTGCGCCTTGTGCCTTGCGCCTTGGGCATTGCGCCTTGGGCATTACGCCTTGGGCATTGCGCCTTACGCCTCTTGTACCTCGTGCCTTGTGCCTCATGCCTCGTGCCTTGTGCCTCGTGCCTCGTGCCTCGTGGCTTGTGCCTCATGCCTTGCGTCTTGCGCCTTGCGCTTTCCCCCTTGCCCCTTGCGGCTTGCACCTGCGCCTTGCGCCTTGCTCCTTGTGCCTTGCGCCTTGCGCCTTGGTCATTGCGCCTTGAGCATTGCGCCTTGGGCGTTGCGCCTTGCGCCTCTTGTACCTCGGGCCTCGTGCCTCGTGCCTCGTGCCTCATGCCTCGTGCCTCGTGCCTCGTACCTTGTGCCTTGCGCCTTGCGCCTTGCGCCTTGCGCCTTCCCCCTTGCCCCTTGCGCCTTGCACATGCGCCTTGCGCCTTGCGCCTTGCGCCTTGCGCCTTGCGCCTTGGGCATTGAGCCTTGAGCATTACGCATTGCTCATTGCGCCTTGCGCCTCTTGTACCTCGTGCCTCGTGCCTCATGCCTCGTGCCTCGTGCCTCGTGCCTTGCGCCTTGCGCCTTCCTCCTTGCCCCTTGTGCCATTGCACCTGCGCCTTGCGCCTTGCACCTTGCACCTTGCGCCTTGCGCCTTGCGCTTTGTGCCTTGTGGATTGTGCCTTGTGCCTTGTGCCTTGTGCCTTGTGCCTTGTGCCTTGTGCCTTGCACCTTGTGCCTTGCGCCTTGTGCCATGTGGCTTGTGCCTTGTGCCTTGTGCCGCGCGCCTTCCGCCTCGCCACTTGCGCATTGCGCCATGTGCCTTGCGCCCTGTTGCCTTGTGCCTTGTGCCTTGGGCCTTGGGCCTTGGGCCTTGTGCCTTTGGCCTCGGGCCTTGGGCCTTGGGCCTTGGGCCTTGGGCCTTGGGCCTTGGGCATTGGGCATTGGGCCTTGGGCCTTGGATCTTGTGCCTTTGGCCTTGTGCCTTGGGCTTGGGCCTTGGGCGTTGGGCCTTGGGCCTTGGGCCTTGGGCCTTGGGCCTTGGGCCTTGGGCCTTGGGCATTGGGCCGTGGGCCTTGGGCATTGCGCATTGGGCATTGCGCCTTACGCCTTGCGCCTTGGGCATTGCCCCTTGATCCTTGCGCCTTGCGCCTTGCGCCTTGCGCCTTGGGCACTGCGCCTTGGGCATTGCGCCTTGCGCCTTGCGCCTATTGTTCCTCTTCCCTCGTGCCTCAAGCCTCGTGCCTGGTGCCTCGTGCCTCGTGCCTCATGCCTTGGGCCTTGGGCCTCGTGCCTTGCGCCTTGCGCCTTCCCCCTTGCTCCTTGCGTCTTGCGCCTTGCGCCTTGCGCCTTACCCCTTGCGCCTTTCGCCTTACGCCTTGTGCCTTCCGCCTTGCGCCTTGCACCTTGGGCTTTGCGCCTTGGGCATTGCGCCTTGCGCCTTGTGCCTCTTGTGCCTCGTGCCTTGTGCCTCGTGCCTTGTTCCTCGTGCCTTGTGCCTCGTGCCTTGTGCCTTGTGCTTCGTGCCTCGTGCCTCGTGCGTCGTGCCTCGTGCCTCGTGCATCGTGCCTTGTGCCTTGCGCCTTGCGCCTTGCGCCTTCCCCCTTGCCCCTTGCGCCCTGCCCCTTGCGCCTTGTGCCTTGCGCCTTGCGCCTTGCGTCTCTTGTGGCTCATGCCTCGTGCCTTGTTCCTCGTGCCTCATGCCTCGTGCCTCCTGCCTCATGCCTTGCGCCTTGCACCGTGCGCCTTGCGCCTTGTGCCTTGCGCCTTGCGCCTTGCGCCTTCCCCCTTGCGCCTTGCGCCCTGCCCCTTGCGCCTTGTGCCTTGCGCCTTGCGCCTTGCGCCTTCCCCCTTGCCCCTTGCGCCCTGCCCCTTGCGCCTTGTGCCTTGCGCCTTGCGCCTTGCGTCTCTTGTGGCTCATGCCTCGTGCCTTGTTCCTCGTGCCTCATGCCTCGTGCCTCCTGCCTCATGCCTTGCGCCTTGCACCGTGCGCCTTGCGCCTTGTGCCTTGTGCCTTGCGCCTTGCGCCTTGTGCCTTGTGCCTTGTGCCTTGTGCCTTTTGCCTTGTGCCTTGTGCCTTGTGCCTTTTCCTTGTGCCTCACCTTATGCGCCTTGCGCCTTGAGCCTTGTTGCCTTGGGCCTTGGGCCTTGGACCTTGGGCCTTGGGCCTTGAGCCTTGGGCCTTGGGCCTTGGGCCTTGGGCCTTGGGCCTTTGGCCTTGGGCCTTGGGCCTTGGGCCTTGGGCCTTGGGCCTTGGGCCTTAAGCCTTGCGCCTTGGGCCTTGGGCCTTGGGCCTTCGGCCTTGGGCCTTGGGCCTTTGGCCTTGGCCCTTGGGCCTTGCGCCTTGGGCATTGGGCCTTGGGCCTTGGGCCTTGGGCCTTGGGCCTTGGGCCTTGGGCCTTGGGCCTTGGGTCTTGGGCCTTGGGCCTTGGGCCTTGGAGCTTGGGCCTTGGGCTTTGGGCCTTGGGCCTTGGGCCTTGGGCCTTGGGCCTTGGGCCTTGCGCCTTGCGCCTTGCGCCTTGCGCCTTGCGCCTTGCGCCTTGCGCCTTAAGGTCTTGCGCCTTGCGCCTTGGGCCTTGTGCCGTGTGCCTTGTGCCTTGTGCCTTGTGCCTTGTGCCTTGTGTCTTACCCCTTGCGCCTTGCGCCTTCCGCCTTGCACCTTGCGCCTTGCGCCTTGCGCCTTGCACCCTGCGCCTTGGGCCTTGCGGCCTTGCTCCTTGCGCCTTGGGCCTTGCGCCTTGCACCTTGCGCCTTGCGCCTTGGGCCTTGCGCCTGGGGCCTTGCGCCTTGCGCCTTGCGCCTTGTGCCTTGCGCCTTGCGCCTTGCACCTTGTGCCTTGGGCCTTGTGCCATGTGCCTTGTGCCTTGTGCCTTTTGCCTTGTGCCTTGTGTCTTGCCCCTTGCGCATTGCGCCTTGTGCCTCGCGCCTTGCGCCTTGCGCCTTGCGCCTTGCGCCTTGCGCTTTGGGCCTTGCGGCCTTGCTCCTTGCGCCTTGCGCCTTACGCCTTGCGCCTAGCGCCTTGCGCCTTGCGCCTTGCGCCTTGCACCTTGCGCCTTGCGCCTTGCGCCTGGGGTCTTGCGCCTTGCGCCTGGGGCCTTGCGCCTTGCGCCTTGTGCCTTGGGCCTTGTGCCCTGCACCGTGCGCCCTGTGCCCTGTGCCCTGTGCCCAGTGCCGTGTGCCTTGTGCCCTGTGCCCTGTTCCCTGTGCCTTGGGCCGTGGGCCTTGGGCCTTAGGCCTTGGGCTTCGTGCCTTGTGCCTTGTGCCTTGTGCCGTATGCTTAGTGCCCAGTGCATTTGTGTTAGCCTGTAGCACTGCAATATGTCACTTCTGATGCCAGCCTGCCACATCATGTCCATGCACATGTCTTTGCACTTTTTTTTCTATTTTGTTTCCTTCTTTTATCCTGAAACAGGACACAAACCTGTGGAGGCTCGTGGGCGACTTTAGCCTGTTGGGTGTCACCGTGCCAGGTCAGTGTCAGTGCCCCAGTGTCCGTTGTTGCGACATGAGCTGTGGAGTGGACATGTTCAAGCAGTGAGGCATCAGAACCGCGCCGTCATTCAAGCGAGCCAGCCAAACAGGCATCGTCGTCTGCTTACGGCTCCCTACCAAACTTCGCGGCCTCCTTTGCCTGATGGTAACATCTCGAGCATAACGCAGCAAGGATCCTGTGCGGTTGGCATAAAAAAGCACAGTGTCTTCAATTGCAAGCCGTCTTCTAGTACGGCAGAGGATCCAGGTCTTGGCAAGCCAGGTTGACAGAAAGATAGAAACTGAAATGGAGGTAGGGAGGGGTAGTTGTAAGACTGAAGATCAAGAAAGGCGTACACGTTTCGGCCGCAAGGCCTTTATGAGCACCTTTGCTCAGCATTACAACAGTGAGTGCTCATATAGGCATGAGCATGCAACAACTAAGGTGAGTGGGATCCTGAGGTAGGTATGAGGTGCGCTGCGGAGTGCAAGCAATTGCGCTGATTGCTTGTGGCATTCAGTAGGTTTTTGGCAGTTCCAACGTCCCTGTTCGAGTTCGAGCCAGGATCTCTCATCCTAGAGAAGAACTAGAGTGGAAAATACGCTGGGTCAGAACACAGTGGAATTAAATTTCCAAAAACGGTTTGCAAACCGTCTTAGAAAACAAGATATTGAAAGAGAAGAAAAAGAAGAATAAAAAAGAGACAGTTTGCAAACCGTCATAGAAAAAACATTTTTTTTAGACGTTTTGCAAACCGTCCCAGACAAAACAATCATGTGGGTTTGCCGTAGGACATAGTACAATGTCCTGTGGATTTCCCGTACAACATGCGGTTCTCGTGTGTTGCGATGGCCGGTCTTTGCGGATCGGTCGGTTACATCGGTGTCCCCTGATGTTGCACCGGCTCTGCGTCTATGTTCTGCGATGCGACTGCAAGGGACGGAGGAGAGGACATCACACGCAGTGAAGGCCGGCATGGCATGGTTGCTTTTGGCATGCTTTTGCTTGCTTTTTCTTGAATCTCCTTTGGCTACTTGTGAAAGGATTGATGGACCTCCGGTCTTATCTCCTCACCCGTGTCCTCACAACTGTCCTTTGTACACTGTTCATCTAGGTTGCCATGGGGAAATGAAGCTCTATGTCACCTCTCTGTGCGCACTGTGAAGAGGAGCAGACGCTCTGTGGGGTGTTGCTGGCCTGCGTATCTGTTCCTATAGCTCTCTCTGCGCACTGTGAAGAGGAGCACTGCGGGCCAGGACTCGGCCATCTATGCCACTGCCCAGCGACGGAGGAGCCGAGTGCAGTGTCTTGCTCATGACACTACACTCAGATCACACTACATTTGGATCACACAACATTCGGATCACACTACATTCGGATCACACTACATTCGGATCACACTACATTTGGCTCACACTGCACTCGCCTCCTCCATCACCGGACGACAACTCTAGTCTAGAGTTGTCCTCCGTCTTGACTATAGTTGTCCAAACGCTTTGCATAATATTGCAGGACACATTGTTTTTCTTGCCGTTTTACACATGGCATCAGGGATGTCTTGCCTCCGTTCTTGTTAGTGCAGAGGAGTACAGCGGGCTAGGACCGGGCTACCTGTACCACCATTTGGTGATGGAGGAGCTGAGTCAAGCGTCGGGCGCAGTGGGGCTCTCGTACGGAGCGCACTCTAACCTCTTCCTGAACCAACTGGTGAGAGCTCAGTTACCCCCGTCCACACCCCCCCTCCATACCTTGTTTTGTCCCTTGTCCTGTTCGTTTAGGCGTCTATTGTTATCTACAGTGTCCTTTCCAACTTGGAGTGGGAATCTGCTATCTTTTCTGTACCTGCTAAAGCATCTGCTGCGTTTTCTATGCTTGCTGATGCATCTGCTGCCTTTTCTACGCCTGGTGACCTATGCTGACCTCGACATTTGACCTCTTGTAAGAGGATGAGAAATCTCGATCTTGACCTTGACCTTGACCTTGACCTTCATCTTGACCTCTGTACCCCAACGACACTTCAGCTATGGGCGGCCTTGGTGGCTGCATACTTAGGTTCAAACCCCTTTGCTGAACATACAGACTGTAACCAGCAAGGTTGCACAGCCAAGCCTCCCATAACCCTTTTTGGGAGGTGATTCCGCAACCACAACCCTCAATAGATGGTTACCTTCACCTTGACCTTGACCTTGACCTTGGTGCATAGCTTTTTCTTTTTTTCTTTTTTTTTAACAATTGTTTTTTACAGAGTGGTGGGGAGGATTCCAACGTCCTTCACGCCACCTAAGACAAACTAAACAGGGTTCTCGGGCAAGGCCCTGTGGCCAGGACCACTACAAGGGTGCAATGGGGGATGCGTCCTACAGCATCTGGGAGCTAGGCTTCCTAGAAAGTCGGCTCCAACCCGCAGAGGGCTGGGAGTGTGAGGAGGGATCACACACGTCCCTGGCGCGCAATGGGAGCCACCTCGTGGTGCAGAGTTTTCGCCCAGTCCGATCCAAGCACTTTTAATGCATCTTGACCTTTGACCTTTGACCTTTGACCTTTTACCTTTGACCATTGCCCTTTGACCTTTGACCTTTGACCCTTGACCTTTGACCTTTGACTTTTGACCTTTGACATTTCACCTTTGACTTTGACCTTTTACCATTAACCTTTAACCTTTGACCTTTCACCTTTCATTTTTGACCTTCGACATTTAACCTTGAACCTTTGACCTTCCACCTTTGACCTTTGACCTGCCACCTCTAGCCCCAAGAGGTAGAGGTTGACCTCTACCTCCACAGATCAGCGAAGCAGCGTAGCTGCATAGCAGCATAGCAACATAGATGCATTGCAGCGTAGTAGCATAGCAACATAGTAGCACAGCTGCGTAGCAGCGTAGCAGCGTAGCTGCAGACGCCATCTCATCCTCGTCCTCTCCCACACGTGCTTCATTCTACGTCTTGCTGGTGGCTGTGCTGATGTGGCAGGTGCAACATGGCACAGACGCTCAGAAGCTGAAGTACCTTCTGCAGGTGAGTCATTGCATTGCTTTCTGTTCAAGGAGCGAACATTTGGAAGACGTGGGACAAAAGATGGTGAAAGTAGGAAGAAAAGGTACGTGGAGGAGGAAGAGGAGGATGAGGAGGGGGAGGACGAGGACGAGGACAAGGACGAGGACGAGGAAGAGGATGAGGAGGAGGAGGAGGATGATGACAAGGAGGAGGAGGAGGACAAGGAGGAGGACAAGGAGGAGGACAAGGAGGACGAGGAGGAGGAAGAGGAGGAAAAGGAGGAGGAGGAGGAGGAGGACGACGAGGAGGACGAGTCGGAGGAGGACGAGGAGGACGAGGAGGAGGAAGAAGAGGATGAGGATGAGGATGGGGGGGTGAGGGTGGGGTGAGGGGGTGCTTGTTTCCTTCATGGTGAAGGACTTGGTTCCTCTTGAAGCAGATGCAAGGGAATAAGCAATGGACCGGCGCATTAAGATCTCCCACAGCTTGGCTGAGCTCTTTTTTTTTTTCAGTTGCTCTCTTTTCCTTTCTGTTGCTCTCTTTTTCTGTCTGTTGCTCTCTTTTTCTTTCTGTTGCTCTCTTTCTCTTTCTTTTGCTCTCTTTTTCTTTCTATTACTCTCTTTTTCTTTCTGTTGCTCTCTTCTGTTTCTGTTGCTCTTGCTGTTTGTCTCCCTCTCCTTCTCCTTGTCTACACTTGGGTCATGGGAGGGAACGTGGGTGCCTTGAACACAAGCGGAGGTTTCTCAAGACGCAACAAAAGAGACGTCCAATAAACTTTTACCCTGTGGTGGCTGTGTGGTGTGCAGTTGGTAGCAGGAAAGCACGTGGGTGCCTTGGCCATGAGTGAACCCAACGGTGAGTCTTGCCCTTGGATGGTCGGGCCTCCAGCAGCGCTTACCCTACACCCACCCACCTCCCCCCCCTCCCCCTCCACGTTCCAACCAGACATTCCGCAAACCCTTCAAGGCGCTTTACAAAGTGTCTTTAAAGTTTTTATTTCTTTACGATGCTTTGCAAAGCGTCTTACAATTTATGTTTCTTCAAGACGCTTTGCAGAGCGTCTTAAAAACTAAATTTTTGATGCTTTGCAAATCGTCTTGAAGAATTGATTTTTTTAAGAGGCTTTGCAAAGCGCCTTAAGAATCGAATACATTTTTTTTCTGACTTCTAAACTTTTGGCATTAATTCATCACAATAGAGCAGTCAATAAACATAGGTCAGAGAGTTGGAACCAGCTAGGTCCTAGCATGAGGACAGTTGGACAGCCCTGAACTAGGCAACGCTATTTCGTTGGCCCCACAACCATCAACCCAGCCACCATCCTCAAGGGAAAATTTTGTCCTCAGAAGTTGAGATTTTGGATGTCGACGTCGGGCATGGGGAACTGGGTGGCCAGAGCCTTCACCTTTGGCCTTCAAGGCCTCAATCGCCTCCCTCTCCTTGCACTCAGCAGACTCCACATACTTGTTGAACTCGGCCAGCTTGGCTCCAGCGCCCAAGGAAGCCTTGGCGCGGCGAGCAATCTCCACACCCTTGTGGACAAGGTCCGCTACCTGCTCAAAGTCCTCCCGGAAACCACGGGTGGTGAGGGTAGGGGTGCCGCTATGTTAACCTCGACCTTCGACCTTTTGCACTCAGTCGAAGGTCGCCTAGTCGCGACCAGGTCACAGGTCGAGGTCGCGAACAGGGGGCACCCCCAGCAATTAGCCAGAATCAGCTCGCGAGAGGGGGGGGGGCACCCGACTGCCTGTCTCTGACGGCGTTTTCCTAATGCCGCCAGGGAGTTGTCGCCAGAGAGAAGCTCTAACGGCCTCCCTGACGGCGTCCCTTGCTGCCCGTCGCGGCGGTGTTTCCCCCTCCCGTCGGATCATGCGAACAGACGAGAGGGGGGCGCTTAACGATGGTTTGCTATTGCGTAGTCTTAGCTGCCGTCGTGGCGGATGTCTGTAGACGAGCAGCCACCTTCGCGTCATTTGATGTGGAGGTGGCTGCGCATCAATTGACGCGAGGGGCTGAGCCCCACCTCCTTTTGTTTTCTTCCCCATACTGGTCCTAGACCGGGCTGGGAGAGAAAACATGCAACCAAAACTCCAAACCCTTAAGAAGATGATACTCAGACCTTTTTGTGCACTTTGATTTTGACTAAAAAAACACAAGAGTACGTATGTATGCAACTATAATGCCTGGAAGTATGCAAGTGCAAAGTTCCGGGTCGATCCAATAACTTTTTGTGTCTATCGACCTTTGACTTTTGACCTCTTAGCCCAGCTGGTGTCCATCGACCGGCGACTTCGACCTTCAACCATCAACCGGGGAGGTTAACATAGGGGTGCCAATGCGCACACCTCCGGGCACCATCGCCAACTTCTCTCCAGCGACGGAGTTCTTGTTGAGGGTGATGTAGGCCAGGTCGAGCACCTTCTTGGCGCGTGTGCCGTCAATGTCAAGCGGCCGCATGTCGACAAGGATGAGGTGGTTGTCGCTGCTGCCGGAGAGGATAGAGTAGCCTAGTGCATTGAGTTGCTTCACAAGAGCCTGGCAGTTGGCCTTCACCTGCAATTGGTAGTCACTGAAGGGAGGGGTGGCAGCCTGCTCGAGGCACACAGCAATGCCGCCAATGGCATGGTTGTGAGGGCCACCATGAAGACAAAGGAACACAGCCTGGTTGATGGCGGTCTCAACGTCCACGCCGTTGGCCTCCTTGCAGAAGAAGATCATGCCTCCCCTGGGCCCACGTAGTGACTTGTGCGTGGTGGTGGTCACAACATCGGCGTACTCGAAGGGGTTGGCCACCCGGCCAGCAGCCACGAGGCCGCTGATGTGCGCCATGTCGGCCATGAGGAAGGCGCCAAGGCTATTGGCAATCTCGTGCATGCGCTTGTAGTCGTAGTCCCAGGGGTAAGCGCTTGCGCTAAAGATGAGGATCTTGGGGCGGAAGAGGAGGGCCGTCTTGGCAAATGCGTCGTAGTCCACCAGGCTCGTCCAGGCGGTAGGGCATGGACTCGAAGAATATGGAGGTAGCGGAGACGCGGCGCTTGGGCGTCATGAAGCCGTGGGTGATGTGTCCACCGTGGGGCAGGTCCACACCCATGATGCGGTCGTGAGGCTGCAGCAGTGCAGTGTACACTACTAAGTTTGCGGGTGAGCCGGAGTGCGGCTGGACATTGACCCCCCACACTGCAGGGTCCAGCTTGAACGCCTCTAGAGCACGCTTCTGGCACAGAAGCTCCGACTAAGCGTGTAACCAAGCCTGTAGGAACCGCGGTCCAGATCCTTGAGTCCGATTCCGAGTCCTGGACTCGCGGTTCTGGTTCTGATGAATGGACCCGGCTTACGAGTCCGGTTCCACGCCGGAACCGACCCGGACCCACGGGGGGGGGGGGGGGGGGGG
>SZWC01000036.1:104069-134326 GCA_023375785.1 Penium margaritaceum | reverse complement strand
GCCTTGCGCCTTGTGCCTTGTGCCTTGTGCCTTGCGCCTTGTGCCTTGTGCCTTGTGCCTTGCGCCTTGTGCCTTGTGCCTTGTACCTTGTACCTTGTGCCTTGTGCCTCGTGCATCACGCCTTGTGCCTTGCGCCTTGCGCCTTGCGCCTTTTTGCCTTAGGCATTGGGCCTTGGGCCTTGGGCCCTTGGCCTTGGGCCTTGGGCCTTGGGCCTTGGGCGTTGGGCCTTGGGCCTTGGGCTTTGGGCCTTGGGCCTTGGGCCTTGGGCCTTGGGCCTTGGGCCTTGGGCCTTGGGCCTTGGGCCTTGGGCCTTGGGCCTTGGGCCTTGGGCCTTGGGCCTTGACCTTGTGCCTTGCGCCTTGCACCTTGCGCATTGCGCCTTGCGCCTTGCGCCTTGCGCCTTGCGCCTTGCGCCTTGCGGCCTTGTTCCTTGCGCCTTGCGCCTTGCGCCTTGCGCCTTGCGCCTCGCGCCTGGCGTTTTGCGCCTTGCGCCTTGCGGCTTCCGCCTTGTGCCTTGCGCCTTGTGCCTTGTGCCTTGCACCTTGCGCCTTGCGCCTTGCGCCCTTCGCCTTGCGCCTTGGGCATTACGCCTTGGACATTGCACCTTGCGCCTTGCGCCTTGCGCCTCTTGTGCCTCGATGTGAGGCGGAGATCCACCACATCTCCGCTGAGGAGAAGATTGGTCCGCGGAGAGACATTGCCGAGACACACAGATCCGCGAAACGAGGCTTCTGCGGCCAGAGATCCGCGGAGAAGGATGAAGGGGAGACCGCGGGAAACGGGAAAACGTGCAGGGCATGCTGGCTCCCGTAATAAGATTGCGGTAGAGCGTGGGGTGGCGCAGAATTGAGCAGTGGTGAAGGAAAAAGGCGGGAATGTTACGGCCAGGAAGCAGGATTTGCCGATGATCTTTCGACAGTTGTTGGAAAGAATGGCTGCGGAGAAAGCCAAGACGGGCGGGACAGCAGGATGAGAATCCGCGGTGGGAAATAGAACATGGACCGAGCCGCGGAAGAGTGGGAACATTGCACGTGCAAAACACACCACGGCAGAACCAGACGTTGAGAAGGAGCTCGACCAATGAGAGCTCAAGGTGGGCAGCGGTAATCAAGGAGGAGGACCGGGAGGACGCACCGCGCAAACACGAATATTCAAGGAAGAACACAAGATCGCGAGCGTCCAAGCCGCGGACTAGAGGAAGATGTAGTAGTAGAACATGGAAATGTAGTAGTAAAATGTGTATGTGTGTCAAGGACGAGACCCGCGGAGCATGTAGTGCACCGCGCGGAGTCCAACACAAGGGAAAGAAGAGGTGGAAGGTGTCTTAGAGAGCTAGTTTTGGTGGATATAAAGTAGTGGTGTAGCGGAGGAACTAATCAATCTGACTCTCGATGACCAAAGCTGTGACCTGTGTCTGATCTTGTGCAAATCGAGTTAATGCAAGCATACTTCCCGCTTATGAGCCCAAGAGTCCTGACTTGTCGGGAACCTGATTGCCTCCTTCTATCTCATTAATCCGCGCAAGTCTTAGTTTGGTTCACACTCGCGCTTCACCCTCTGAGATCCGCACCTGTTGAAGGAGTTGCAACCATGCTCTCCGCGGAGTTGTTTCGTGGGGGACAAATACTTGTCTTCCGGGTGTGCGCGGAGCATACTGCTCAATCCACCCCACTCATGAGAACAACACAGGATTCCAATGAGTGCTGTCATCACCAGGGAACACAAGTTCGATAAAGGGTGCTGTTGGTGACTCCGCGGCCTTGCACACGGCCGCATAACAGGGTTCCGCGGGCAAAGGAGTCAGAGGCCACAAGGTGGCGGACTCTCGTGCCGGCAAGGAGGGAGCCCCGGAGCACTACCCACGAGCGGGATCCGGAAGGTGTGAAGCATCCGCGAAAGACCAGGAGAGGTAGCGTAGGAGTGGCCGGAGGGTGCTGCCCAAAACCGGGGAACGGCGAGATGACAGAGCAGACCAAACGCGGAGTTAAAGAGCACAAAAGTAACATCGTGCGTGGCAAAATTGGGGGTATCATTTTCATGGTGCGGTGAGCGTGGAACAAACACGCGATATTCAGATCCACTTACACACAGTTACACGTACTTACACGCAGTTACACACACTTACACGCACTTACGTATACTTACACGCACTTGCAAGCACTTACACACACTTACACGCACTTACACGCACTTACACGCACTTATATGTAGTTACACGCACTTACATGCACTTATACGCACTTACACGCACTTACATGCACTTACATGCACTTAGACACACTTACATACTTATACGCACTTACACACACTTATACCCACTTACACATACTTACACGCATTTACATATACTTACACGCACTTACACGTACTTACACGTAATTATATGCACTTACATGTACTTACACGCACTTATACACACTTACATGCACTTACACGTACTTACACGCACTTACACGTACTTATACGCACTTACACGTACTTACACATACTTGCACGCACTTACACACACTTACTCATACTTACATGCACTTACACACACTTACATGTACTTACACACACTTACACGTACTTACACACACTTACACGCACTAACACATACTTACACACACTTACGCACACTTATATGCACTTACGCGCACTTATACGCAATTACACACACTTACACGTACTTACACGCACTTACACGTACTTACACGCACTTACACTCACTTATATGCACGAATACGCACTTACACGCACTTACACGCACTTACACGCACTTACACGTGCTTACACACACTTACGCGTACTTACACGCACTTACACGCACTTACACGTACTTACAGGCCCTTACACGTAGATATACACAGTTACACGTACTTACACGCACTTACACGCAGTGATACGTACTTACATACACTTACACTCATTTACATGCACTTATACGCAAGTACACGTACTTACACGCAGTTATACGCACCTACACACACATACACGTACTTACGTGTACCAACACACACTTACACACACTTACACGCACTTATATGCACTTACACGTACTTATACAGTGTTCCACGCACTTACATACACTTGCACGCACTTTCACGTACTTCCATGCACCTACACGCACTTGCACATACTTGTACGCACTTACACGTACTTACACACACTTACACACACTTACACGCACTTACACACACTTGTATGCACTTACACGCACTTGCATGCACTTACATACACTTACACACACTTACGCACACTTACACACAATTACACGCACTTACACACACTTACACACACTTACAATAACTTACATATACTTATACCCACTTACACTCACTTATACACACTAAAACAAACACACACACACACACATGTATACGCACTTACACGCACTTACACGCACTTACACGTACTTAAACACACTTATACGCACTTACACGCACTTACACACACTTATACGTACTTACACACACTTGCATGCACTTACACGCACTTACACACACCTACACTACTTACACGTACTTACACGCACTTACACCCACTTACACACACTTCCATGCACTTACACGCACTTAGACACACCTACACTACTTACACGCACTTACATGCACTTACACGCACTTACATGCACTTACACGTACTTGCTCATACTTACACACACTTACACACACTAACATGCGCTTACACGCATTTACACGCACTTATAAACACTTACACGTACTTACACGTACTTACACACACTTACACGCACTTACATGCACTTACACGCACTTACATGCACTTACACGCACGTACACGCACCTACACGTACTTACACACACTTACACGCACTTACACACACTTACACCCACTTACACGTACTTACACGTACTTACACGCACTTACACGCACTTACACGCTCTTAAACACACATTCACGCACTTATTCGCACTTACCTGCACTTACACGCACTTACACGCTCTTATTAACACTTACACGTACTTACACACACTTACACACACTTACATACACTCACATACACTTACACTCACTTACACGTACTTACACGCAGTTACACATACTTAGACGTACTTACACACACTTACACACACTTACACACACATATACACACTTATATGCACGCATACACACTTACACGCACTTACGTGTACTTACTTGTACTTACATGTACTCACACGTACTTACACACACTTATACGCACTTATACGCACTTACACTTACTTATACACACTTACACGTACTTACACGCACTTATACGCACTTACATGCACTTACATGCACTTACATGCACTTACACGTACTTACATGCACTTACACGCACTTACACGTACTTACACGCACTTACATGTACTTACACACACTTAGAAGTACTTGCATGCACTTACACGCACTTCCACGTACTTACACGCACTTATACACAATTATACGCAATTACACGCACTCACAAGCCGTTACAATAACTTACACGTACTTACACGCACTTACAAACACTTGCACATAATTACATGCACTTACACGCACTTACACGCACTTACATGCACTTACACGTACGTTTTTGCACTTGTACGCACCTATAGGCACTTACACGTACTTACACACACTTACACGCAGTTACACGCACGTATACGTAGTTACACGCACTTACACGCACTTACATGCACTTATATACACTTACAAGCACGTACACGTACTTACACGTACTTACACACACTTACACGCTCTTATACGCACTTACACGCACTTACATATACTTACACGTGCTTACATCCAATTATACGCACTTACACGCATTTACACGTACTTACACGTACTTACACATACTTACCCACACTTACACACACTTACACCCAGTAACACACACTTACACACACTTATACGTACTTACACGCACTTACACACACACTTACATACACTTACACACACTTGTTTGCACTTTCACGCACTTACACATACATACTTGTACTTACGTGTACTTACATGCACTTCCACGTACTTACACACACTTACACGCACATACACGTACTTATACATAACTACACAGTGTTCCACGCACTTACACACACTTACACACACTTACACGCACTTCCACGTACTTACACGCACTTACACATACTTGTACGCACTTACACATACTTATACGTACTTACACGTACTTACACACACTTACACACACTTAAATGCACTTATACGCACTTACACGTACTTACACGTACTTATATGCACTTACACGCACTTATGTGCACTTACATGCACTTAAATGCACTTACACACACTTACAATAACTTACATACACTTACACCCACTTACACACAGTTATACGCACTTACACACACTTACACGCACTTACACGCACTTACACGCACTTACACGCACTTACATGCACTTACACGCACTTACACGCACTTAGACGTACATAAACGTACTTACACGTACTTACATGCACTTACACGCACTTATACGCACTTACACGCACTTAAATGTACTTACACACACTTACACGCGGTTATACACACGTATATGTACTTACATGCACTTACACGTACTTACATCCACTTATACGCACTTACACGCACTTATACACACTTACACGCACTTACATGTACATGCACACACTTACACACACTTATACGCTCTTATACACACTTACACGTACTTACACACACTTACACGCAGTTAAGTGTACTTACACGCACTTACAAGTACTTATACAAACTTACACGCACTTACACGTACTTACACGTACTTATACGCACTTACAAATACTGACATGCACTTAAACGTACTTACACGCACTTACACGCACTTATACACACTTACACGCACTGACACATGCTTACACGCACTTACACGCACTTACACCCACTTACACGCACTCACACGCACTTACACGCACTTGCATATACTTGCATCCACTTATACGCAAATATACGTAGTTACACGCACTTACACGCACTTACACAAACTTACACGTACTTACACGTACTTACACGCACTTACACGTACTAACACGCACGTACACGTACTTACATGAACTTACACACACTTACACGTACTTACACACACTTACACGCACTTACTCATAGTTGTATGCACTTACATGCACTTATACGCACTTACACCCACTTACACGCACTTATACACACTTACATGCACTTACACGTACTTGCATGCACTTACACGCACTAACACACACTTACATGTACTTACACATACTTACACGTACTTACACGCACTTATACGTACTTACACGCACTTACACGTACTTGTATACACATACACGCACTTACACGTACTTACAGACACTTACACGCACTTACACGAAGTTAATTGCACTTACACGCACTTACACGCACTTACACAAACTTACATGCACTTTCACGTACGTCCGCGTACTTACACACACAAACACTTACACGTACTTACATGCACTTACACGCACTTACACGCTCTCACACGCACTTACACGCACTTACACGCACTTACACCCACTTACCAGAACTTACACATACTTACATGCACTTATACGGACTTACATATATATACACACACTTACACGAACCTACATGCACTAACACATACTTACACACACTTACACGTACTTACGTACACTTACACATACTTACACGCACTTACACACACTTACACGCAAGTACACGCACTTACAAGAACTTACATGCAATTACACCTACTTACACGTAGTTACACACACTTACACATACTTTCACATACTTACACATACATACATGCACTTACACACACTTACACGCACGTATACGTAATTACCTGCACTTACACACACTTATACATACTTACACGTACTTACACACACTTACACACACTTACACACACTTACACGTACTTACATGCACTTATATGCAGTCACACACACTTACACGCACTTATACGCACTTACATGCACTTACACGGACTTACGCACACTTACACACAGTTACACACAGTTATACGTACTTACACATACTTATATGCACTTACATGAACTTACACGTACTTACAAGCACTTAGACACACTTACACATATTTACACGCTCTTACATGCACTTACACGCACTTACATGCACTTACGCGCAGTTACATGCAGTTTTACGCACATACACACACTTACATGTACTTACACACACTTACACACACTTGCACACACTTACACGCACTTACACGTACTTACACGCACTTACACGCACTTACACACACTTACATGTACTTACACACACTTACATGTACATACACACAGTTATACGTGCTTACACGCACTTATACACACTTACATGCACTTACACGTACTTTCACGCAGTTACACATAGTTATACGCACTTACACGCACTTACACGTACTTACACTTACTTATACGCACCTACACGCACTTACACGTACTTACACACACTTACATGCACTTGCATGCACTTACAAGCACTTACACATACGTATACGCAGTTACACACATTTACACATATTTACACACACTTACACGCACTACACACGCACTTATACGCACTTACACGCACTTACATATACTTACACGCACTTACACGCATTTGCATACACCTATATGTACTTACACGTGCTTAAAAGCACTTGCACCCACTTACACGCACTTACACACACTTACACACACTTATACACACTTACACACAGTTACACACACTTACAAGCACTTACAAGAACTTACACGCACTTACACGCACTTACACGCACTTATCACACTTACACGCACTTATAGTTACCTACACACACTTACACACACTTACATACACTTACGCGCACTTCCACGTGCTTGCACATGCTTGCATACACTTGCACATACTTACACGCACTTACACATACTTGCATGCACTTATACGCACTTACACGCAGTTAATTACACTTACACGTACTTACACGTTCTTATACAAACTTACACGCACTTAAACACACTTACACGTACTTACACGCACTTACAAATACTTAGACGCAATTACACGCACTTACACACATTTACACGCACTTACATGTACTTACACGTACTTACGTGCACTTACATGCACTTACACACACTTACACACACTTACACGCAGTTACAAACACTTACACATACTTACACGCACTTACACACACTTACAAGCACTTACACGCACTTATACATACTTACACACACTTAGACATACTTACATACACTCACACACACTTCCACACAGTAACACACACTTACACGCACTTACAGGCACTTACACACACTTATACACACTTGCACACACTTACACGCACTTACACGCACTTACACGCACTTACACGCACTTACATGTACTTTCACGCACTTACACGCAATTACACGTACTTACACGCACTTACACGCACTTACACGTGCTTACACACACTTACACGCACTTAATTGCACCTACACGCACTTACACGTACTTATACAAACTTACATGCACTCACACATACTTACACATACTTACACGGACTTACCAACACTTACACGTACTTACACGTACTTACACGTACATACACGCACTTATACGCACTTACACGTACTTACACGTACTTACACGCACTTACATGCACTTACACGCACTTACATGCACTTACACGTACTTACACGTACTTACACGCACTTAGATATACTTACATGCACTTATACGCACTTACACGCACTTACACGCACTTGCACACACTTACACACACTTACACGCTCTTACACGCACTTATACCCACTTACACGCCCTTACACGCAGTTAATTGCACTTACATGCACTTACACATACTTACAGGAACTTACACGTACTTACACGTACTTACACACACTTAAACACACTTACAAACACTTACATGCACTTACACGTACATACATGCATTTACACGCACTTACACATACTTACACGTACTTACACGTACTTACACGCACTTACACACACTTACACGTACTTACACATACTTACACATAGTTACACGCAGTCACACGCAGTTACACGTACTTATATGCACATACATGCACTTACAAGCACTTACACACACTTACACACATTTACACGTACTTATATGTACTTACTGGCACTTACACACACTTACACGCAGTTACACACAGTTACACGTACTTACGCACACGTACACATACTTACACACACTTACATGCACTTATACGCACGTACACGTACTTACACGCACTTATACGCACTTATACACACTTTCACGTACATACACACACTTATACGCACTTACACACAGTTACATGCACTTACACTCTCTTACACGCATTTATACGCACTTTCACGTACTCACACGCAGTTACATGTACTTCACACACACTTATCCACACTTACATACACTTACATACACTTACACGTACTTACACACACTTACACACACTTACACGCACTTATACGCACTTACAACCACTTGCACGCACTTACACGCACTTACAACCACTTGCACGCACTTACACGCATTTACACGCACGTACACAAACGTATACGCACTTACACGCAATTATACGTACTTACAAGTACTTACAAGAACTTTCACGCACTTACATACACTTATACACACTTACGCACACTTACACATACCTACACGCACTTACACGTACTTATACACACTTACACGCACTTACACACGCTTACACGCACTTCCACGCACTTGTACATAATTGCATACACTTACACATACTCACACGCACATACACGCATTTATATGCACTTGCACGCACTTACACGCAGTTAATTGCACATACACGCACTTACACACACTTATACGAACTTACACAAACTTAAACGCACTTACACATATGTACACGCACTTACAAACACTTACACGCAATTACACACACTTATACGTACATAGACACACTTCCACACACTTACACGTAGTTACACGTACTTACACACATTTACATGCACTTACACGTACTTACACACACTTATACGTGGTTACACGTACTCACACACAGTTACACGTACTTATACGCACTTACACGCACTTACACACACTTCCACGCACTTACATACATTTACACACACTCACACCTACACGCACTTATACCTACTTACATACACTAACATACACTTACATGACTTGCACGTACTTACTCAAACTTCCACACACTTGCACACATTTACACGCACTTACAGGCACGTACACACAGTTATACGCACTTACACGTACTTACACGCACTTACATGCACTTACATGCACTTGCACATAGCTACACGTAATTACACGCTCTTACACGTACTTACATGTACTTACACGCAGTTAATTGTACTTACACATACTTACACGCACTTCTACACACTTACACGCAATAACACGCACTTACACGCACTTATACACACTTATACGTACCTACACGCATTTACATGCACTTACACGCAATTACATGCACTTACACGCAGTTACATGCACTTACGCACACATACATGCACTTGCATGTACTTAAACGCACTTACACACACTTACACACACTTACACGTACTTACAAGTACTTACACGCACTTACACACACTTATACACACTTACACGCACTTACACGCACTTGCACGCACTTGTACTCACTTACACATACTTACACGCACTTACACGCACTTACACGTACTAACACGCACTTACATGTACTTACATGTACTTACATGCACTTACATGCACTTACACGCACTTATGTACATTTACACGCACTTACACGTGCTTACACACACTTACACGCACTTACACGCACTTACAAGCACTTACATGCACTTACATCCACTTACACACAGTTACACGCACTTACACATACTTACACACATTTACACGTACTTACACGTACTTACACACTTTTACACACACTTATACACAACTATATAAACTTATACACACTTACACACACTTTTATGCACTTACACGCACTTACACGCACTTACACGCACTAACATGCACTTACACACACTTACATGCAGTTATACGCACTTACACGCACTTCCACGCACTTACACATACTTATGCACTTACACGCACTTACCAAACTTACACGCACTTACACGCACTTACATGCACTTACATGCACTTACACGCACTTACACATACTAACACGCACTTACACGTACTTACACGTACTTACACATACTTACGTGCACTTACACATACTTGCACACACTTACATGCACTTACACGTACTTACATGAACTTACACGGAGTTACACGCAGTTAATTGTACTTACACACACTTACACGCACTTACACGCACTTACACGAACTTAAACGCACTTACAAATACTTAAACGTATTTACACGCACTCAAACGCACTTACACGTACTTACACGCACATACACGCACTTACACACAGTTATACGCTCTTACACACACTTACACACACGTGTACGCAGTTACACGCACTTACACGCAGTAACACGCACTTACACGCACTTACACGTACTTACACGTACTTACAAGCACTTACACGCACTTACACGCACTTACACACACTTACATGTAGTTACAAACTTACACGTACTTATACGCACTTGAACATACTTACACACACTTACACGCACTTACACGCACTTACACGCACTTACATGTACTTACATGCACTTACACGCACTTATACACACTTACACGCACTTGCACGTACTTACACATACTTACACGCACTTACGCACACTTACATGCACTTACACACAGTTACACACAGTTACACGCACTTACAAGTGCTTACACATACTTATACGGACTTACATGCACTTAAACACACTTACACGTATTTACACGTACTTACACATACTTACACGCACTTACACGTAGTTACACGTACTTACACATGCTTACACGCACTTACATACACTAACACGCATTTACATGCACTTACACATACATATACGTACTTACACGCACTTGCATGTACTTACACATACTTACACGTACTTACACACACTTATACACACTTACACGCACATACATGCACTTACACGCACTTACACGCACTTACACACACTCACTCACACCTACACGCACTTATACATACTTACATACACTAACATACACTTACACATACTTGCACGTACTTACTCACACTTCCACACACTTGCACACATTTACACGCACTTACAGGCACGTACACGCAGTTATACGCACTTACACGTACTTACACGCACTTACATGCACTTACATGCTCTTGCACATAGCTACACATAATTACACGCTCTTACACGTACTTACATGTACTTACACGCAGTTAATTGTACTTACACGCACTTACACGTACTTACACGAACTTACACGCACTTACACACACTTACACATACTTACGCGTACATAGAAACACTTACATGCACTTACACGTACTTACACACACTTACACACACGTACACGCACTTACACGCACTTACACATACTTACACGCACTTACACGCACTTACACACACTTACACGTACTGACACACACTTACACACACTAACACGTAGTTACATTCACTTACACGCACTTATACGCACTTACATGCACTTACACACACTTTCACGCAGTTACACGTAGTTACACACACTTACACACACCTACACGCACTTACACATACTCATACGCACTTACATGCACTTACACGCACTTACACATACTTACACGCACTTATACGCACTTACACGCACTTATACGCACTTATACGCGGCTACACACACTTACACGTACTTACACAAACTTACACGCACTTCACACGCACGTATACGTACTTACACGCACCTACATACACTTACATGAACTTACACATACTTACACGCACTTACACGTACTTATACGTACTTAAAAATACTTGTACGTACTTACTCGCACTTACACGCACTTACGTACACGTATACGCATTTACACACAATTACACGTACTTACAAGTACTTACAAGAACTTACACGCACATACACACACTTACACATACTTACACACACCTATACGTACTTATACATACTTACACGCACTTACACACACTTACACACACTTACACTCACTTCCATGCACTTGCACGCACTTGTACACACTTACACATACTTACACGTACTTAAACATAGTTACATGCACATACACGTACTTATACGTAGTTAATTACACTTATACGCACTTACACACACTTACACAAACTTACACACACTTAAATGCCCTTACACGTACTTACACGCACTTAAAAACACGTCCACACAATTACACACACTAACACACACTTACAAGCACTTACACACACTTACACACACTTACACGCACTTACACACACTTACATGCACTTACATGCACTTACACACACACGCAGTTACACGCACTTACACGCAGTTACACACACTTACACGCACTTACACGTACTTGTACGTACTTACAAGCACTTACACACACTGATACACACTTACACATACTTACACGCACATACACACACTTACACACACTTACATGCAGTTACATGCATTTATATGTAGTTACGGGCACTGAAACACACTTACAAACACTTGCACACACTTATACAGACTTACATGCACTTACACTCACTAACATGTACTTTCACGCACTTACACGCAATTACATACACTTACACATACTTACACACACTTACACGCACTTAATTGCACTTACATGCACTTACAAGTACTTACACAAGCTTACATACACTTACACATACTTACACATACTAACACGCACTTACAAACACTTACACGTACCTGCACGCACTTACACATACTTACACGCACTTACATGCACTTACACGTAGTTACATGCACTAACACACACTTATACGTACTTACATGCACTTGCATGCACTTGCACTTACTTACACGCTCTTACACACACTTACATGTACTTACACGCACTTACGTACAGTGCATTGCACTTGCACGCACTTACACGTACTTTATCAAACTTACACGCATTTACACGTACTTACACATATTTATCCGCACTTACAAACACTTACATGCACTTACGCATACTTACATGCACTTACACGTACGTATACGCACTTACACACACTTACACGTACTTCCACGTACTTACATGCACTTATACATACATACACGCAGCTACACACAGATACACGCAATAACAAGTACTTTTAGGCACTTACATGCACTTACACGCACTTATATGCACTCACACGTTATTGCATGCACTTACACGCACTTACACGCTCTTACACGTACTTATACACTCTTACACGCACTTACACGTAGTTAATTGTACTTACACACACTTACATGCACTTACATACACTTACACATAGTTACACACACTTACACGTAGTTACACGCACTTACGCGTACTTACACGTACTTACACATACTTACAAGCACTTACACACACTTACACATACTTACACACACGTATATGCACTTATATGCACTTACAAGCCGTTGCACGCAATTACACGCACTTGCACACACTTATACCTACTTCTACGCACTTACACGCAGTCACATGCACTTACATGCACTTACACATACTTACACGTACTTACACACACATACACGTAGTTACACACACTTACACGTACTTATACCTACTCTCACACACTTACACACAATTACATGCACTTACACGCACTTATACCCACTTTCACGCACTTACACGTAGTTACACGCAGTTACTCACAGTTACATGCACTTACACGCACTTGCACGTACTTACACGCACTTACACACACTTACACGCACTTACATGCACTTAAATGCACTTTCACGTAGTAACACGCACTTACACCTACTTACATGCACGTACACATACTTACATGCACTTTAACGTACTTGCACACACTTACATGCACTTACACGCACTTACATGAGCTTACACGCACTTACATGCAGTTAATTGTACTTACACGCACTTACACGCACTTACACGCACTTACACGCACTTACAAACACTTACACGTACTTACACGCACTTAAACGCACTTACACGTACTTACACGCACTTACACGCACTTACACGCAGTTATACGCTCTTACACGCACTTACACACACGTGTACGCAGTTACACGCAGTTACACGCACTTACACGCACTTACACGCACTTACACGTGCTTACACGCACTTACAAGCACTTACACGTACTTACACACACTTACACACACTTACATGTAGTTACACGCACTTACACATACTTACACACACTTGAACATACTTACACGCACTTACATGCACTTACACGCATTTACACGCACTTACATGCACTTACACGTACTTACACGCACTTTTACGCACTTACACGTACTTACACGCACTTACACATACTTACACGCACTTACGCACACTTACACGTACTTACACACAGTTACACACAATTCCACGTGCTTACACGTGCTTACATGTACTTATACGCACTTACATGCACTTACACATACTTACACGCACTTACACGTACTTACACGCACTTACACACACAGACACGTAGTTACACGCACTTACACATGCTTACACGCACTTACATGCACTTACACGTATTTACATGCACTTACACATACTTACACGTACTTCCACACACTTACACGTACTTACACGCACATACACGTACTTATACACCCTTACACACACTTACACACATATACATGTACTTACACACACTTACACGCACTGACACGGACTTACACACACCTACACACACTTATACATACTTACATACACCAACATACACTTACACGCACTTACACGTACTTGCACACACTTCCACGCACTTGCACACGTTTACACACACTTACACACACGTACACGCAGTTACACACACTTACACGTACTTTCACGCACTTACATGCACTTACACACACTTATACGCACTTACACACACTTACATGCACTTACACGCACTTACACGTACTTACACATACTTACATGCACTTACACGCACTTACACGCACTTACATGCACGTACACGTACTTACACATACATACATGCACTTACATGCACTTACACGCACTTATACGCACTTACACATATTTGCACGCACTTACACGTGCTTACACGCTCTTACACGCACTTACACACACTTACACGCACTTATGCGTAGGTAATTGTACTTACACGCACTTACATGCACTTACATACACTTACACATAGTTACACACACTTACACGTAGTTACACGTACTTACGCACACTTACACGTACTTACACATACTTACAAGCACTTACACACACTTACACATACTTACACACACGTATATGCACTTACACGCACTTACAAGCAGTTGCACGTAGTTACACGCACTTGCACACACTTACACCTACTTCTACGCACTTACACACAGTCACATGCACTTACATGCACTTACACATACTTATACGTACTTATACACACATACACGCACTTACACACACTTACACGTACTTACACCTACTCTCACACACTTACACACAGTTACATGCACTTACACGCACTTATACCCACTTACACGCACTTACACGTACTTACACGCAGTTACTCACAGTTACATGCACTTACACGCACTTGCACGTACTTACACCTACTTACACGTACTTACACGCACTTACACGCATTTACACACACTTACACGTGCTTACACGCACTTACACATTCTTACACGTACGTACACACAGTTACACTCACGTACACGTACTTACACGTACTTACACGTACTTACACGCACTTACATGCACTTGTACATACTTACACGTACTTACACGTACTTACACGTACTTACACGCACTTACACACACTTACAGGCACTTACACGCACTTACACGTACTTAACCACACGTACATGCACCTACACAGACTTACACGTACTTACCCACACTTATACGCATTTACACGCACTTACACGAACTTACACACCCTTACACGCACTTACACGCACTTACACACAGTTACACGCACTTACATATACTTACGCGTATTTACACACACTTACACGCACTTATACACACTTACACGCACTTATTGCACTTATACGCACTTACACGCACTTACACGCAATTACACACACTTACACGCATTTATCCGCACTTACCCGCACGTACACGCACTTACACATACTGATCCATACTTACACGCACTTACACATAGTTACACACACGTATACACACTTACACGTACTTACACATACTTACACGTACTTATACACACTTGCACGCACTTACGCACACTTGCACATACTTACATGCACTTACACGCACTTTCACACACTTACACGCACTTATACGCACTTACACGGACTTACACACACTTACACGCACTTACACATACTTCAACATACTTTCACGCACTTACACACACTTACACACACTTACACGCACTTACACGCACTAACACACTCTTACACATACTTACACATACTTACCCACACTTACACGCACCTACGCGTACTTACACAAACTTACGCGCACTTACACGTACTTACACATACTTACACACACTTACATGCACTTACACGTACTTACACACACTTACACGCACTTACACGCACTTACACGCACTCACACACACTCACACACAGTCATACGCACTCACACGCACTTACACAAACTTACACGCACTTACCCACACGTACACAAACTTACACACACTTACACGTATTTACCCACACTTATACGCACTTACACGTACTTACACGTACTTACACACACTTACACGTACTTACACGCACGTACACACACTTACACGCACTTACACGCACTTACCCTGACTTATCCACACGCACACGCACTTCTACGCACTTACCCGTACTTACACGCACTTATACATACTTACACATACATACACACACTTATACGCATGTACATACACTTACACAGACTTACACACACATAAATGCACGTATACACACTTACACACACTTACGCATACTTACACATACTTATATGTACTTACACGCACTTATACACACTTACATGCACTTATACGCACTTATAAGTACTTACACACACTTGCACGCACTTACACACACTTATACGCACTTACACACATTTACACGCACTTACACGCAGTTACACGTACTTGTACGTACTTACACGTACTTCTACACACTTACACGTACTTCCATGCAGTTACATGCACTTACATGCACTTACACGTACTTACACGTACTTATACGCAGTTACATGCACTTACACGTACTTATACGCACTTACATGCACTTACACGTACTTACACGCAGTTACACGCACTTACACGCACTTACACGCACTTGCATGTACTTACATGTACTTATACATACTTACACATACTTACACGTACTTACACATACTTACACGCACTAACACACACTTATACGCGCTTACACACACTTACACACACTTACACGTATTTACACGCAGTTACACACACATACACGCACGTACACGTACTTACACACACTTACATGCACTTACACGCACTTATACACACTTACACATACTTACACGCACTTACACGCACTTACACGTACTTACACACACTTACACACACTTACACACACTTACACGCACTTAACCACACGTACATGCATTTACACGGACTTACATGTACTTATCCCCACTTACACGCACTTACACGCACTTACACAAACTTACACGCACTTACACGTACTTATACGCACTTATTCGTACTTATACGCACTTACGTGTAGTTACATGCACTTACATGCACTTACGCATACTTACACACACTTATACGCACTTAAACATACTTACACACTCTTGCACGCACTTACACGCACTTAAATGCAATTACACACACTTACACAAACTTACCCGTACTTACCCGCACGTACACACACTTACACGTACTTATCCGTACTTACACGTACTTACACACACTTACACGTACTTACACGCACTTACACGTACTTACACGTTCTTGCATGCACTTACACGCACTTACACACACTTACACACACTTGCACGTACTCACGCACACTTACACACACTTACATGCACTTACATGCACTTACACACACTTACACGCACTTACACGTACTTACACGCACTCACATGCACTCCACACACTCACACGCACTTACACGCACTTATTCGCACGTACACGTACTTACACGCACTTACGCGTACTTACCCACACTTACATGCACTTACACGCACTACCACGTACTTACACGTACTTACACGTACTTACACGTACTTACACGCACTTACACACACTTACACACACTTGTACGCACTTACACATACTTACAGGCACTCACACGCACTCACACGCACTCACACGCACTCACACGCACTCACACAAACTTACACGCACTTATTTGTACGTACACGTACTTATACGCACTTACACGTACTTACACGTACTTACATGAACTTGCATGCACTTACACACATTTACACGCACTTACCCACACTTAAACGCACTTACATACACTTACACACACTTATATGTACTTACACGCACTTACACGCACTTACAGGTACTTCCACACACTTACAAGCACTTACACACACTTACACTCACTTACACAAACTTATACGCACATACACACTTACATGTACTTAACCACACGTACACGCACTTACACGGACTTACACGTAGTTACCCATACTTACACACATTTACACGCACTTACACACAGTTACGCACACTTACACACACTTACATGCAATTACACACACGTACACGTACTTACACGCACTAACACACAGCTACACGCACTTTCATGCACTTACACGTACTTACACATACTTACACCCACTTATACACACTTACACGCACTTACACGCAATTACACACACCTACACGTATTTACCCCCACTTATCCGCACGTACACGCACTTACACGTACATTCGTACTTACACGCACTTATATGCACTTACACGTACTTACACATATTTACATGCAGTTACACGCACTTTCGCACTTACACACACTTGTACGCACTTATGTACACTTACACATACTTACATGTTTTTACACGCACTTACATACACTTATACGCACTTACACGCACTTACACGTACTTATACACAATTACATGTACTTACACGTACTTACACGTACTTCCACGCACTTGCACGCACTTGCACACACTTACATGCACTTACACGTACTTACACACACTTACACATACTTACACGTACTTACCCACACTTTTACGTTCTGACGCGCACTTAGACAAACTTACACGCACTTATACACACTTACACGTACTTACACACACTTACATGCACTTATACGCACTTACACGCACTTACACGCACTTACACACACTCACACACACTCACACACACTCACACGTACTTACACAAACTTACACGCACTTACCCGCACGTACACGCACGTATACAAACTTATATACCCTTACCCACACCTACACGTACTTACACGCACATACACGTACTTACACGTATTTACATGCACTTACACGTACTTACATGCACTTACCCTCACTTACCCGCATGTACACGCACTTCCATGTACTTATCCGTACTTGTACGTACTTACACACACGTACACACACTTACATGCACTTACACACACTTATACACACTTACACGTATTTACACACACTTATACATACTTACACACACGTACACGCACTTACATACACTTACACGCACTTACGCATACTTACACACACTTATATGTACTTACACGCACTTACATGCACTTACACGCACTTACACGCACTTACAAGCACTTACACACACTTACACGCACTTACACATACATATACGCACTTACACACACCTACACGTACTTGCATTCAGTTACACGTACTTGCACGCACTTACAGGCATTTCTTAGCACTTACACACACTTACTCGCAGTTACATGCACTTACATGTACTTACACGCACTTACACGCAGTTACACACACTTGCACGTGCCTACACACACTTACACGCACTTACACGTACTTACACGCACTTACACGCAGTTACATGTACTTACACGTACCTTTACGCACTTACACGCACTTACACGTACTTACACGTAGTTACACGCAGTTACATGCACTTACACGCACGTGCACTTACTTACACGTACTTATACGTACTTACAAGTACTTACATGTACTTACACTCACTTACACGCACTTACACACACTTATATGTGCGGACATGCACTTCTACGCACTTACACGTACTTACACCCAGTTGCACACACTTATACGTACTTACACGTACTTACACATACTTACATGCACTTACACACACTTATACAGACTTACACATACTTACACGCACTTATACGCACTTACACGCATTTACACACACTTACATGTACTTACACGCACTTACACGCACTTAACTACACGTACACTAACTTACATGGACTTACACGTACGTACCTACACTTACACACACTTACACGCACTTACACCCACTTATATGTAATTACACACCCTTACACACACTTACACTCACTTACACGCACTTACACGTACTTACACGCAGTTACACGCACTTACATGCACTTACGCACACTTACACACACTCACACACACTTACACACACTTACACATACATACACGCACGTACACGCACTTACATGCACTTACACGCAATTACACACACTTACACGCATTTACCCGCACTTACCTGCATGTACATTCACTTACACGTACTTACCCATACTTACACGCACTTACACACACTTATACGCACTTTTACGTACTTACACATACTTACACGCAGTTACACACAGTTACACGCACTTACACGCACTTCCACGTACTTACACGTACTTATATGTACTTACACGTACTTACACATACTTACATGCACTTACTTGCAATTACACACACTTACACGCGCTTACACACACTTACACGCACTGACACGTACTTACATGCAGTTATACACACTTACACGCACCTACATGTACTCACACGCACTTACACGCACTTACACGCACTTAAACACACTTACACGTACTTACACGCACTTACATGCACTTACACACACTTACACACACTTATACGCATTACACACAATGACACACACTAACCACACATACACGCACTTACACAAACTTACACATACTTACCCACACTTACACACACTTACACATAATTACATGCACTTACACGCAGTTACATGCACTTATACGCACTTATACGCACTTACACGCACTTACACGTACTTATACACAGTTACACGTAGTTACACGCACTTACACGCACTTGCACGTACTTACACGTACTTATACGTACTTACACACACTTACACATACCTACACACACTTACACGTGCTGACATGCACTTCCATGTACTTACGCATGCTTACACACATTTTTACACACTTACACATACTTACATGTACTTACACGCACTTACACACACTTACACACACTTATACACACTTAAACATACTTATACCCACTTACATGCACTTACACGCACTTACACACACTTACACGCACTTGCACGCACTTACACGCACTCATACATGTACACACACTTACACGTACTTATCCAAATCTTACACGCACTTACACGCACTTACACCCACTTACATGTACATACATATACTTACACACAATTACACGCTTTCATACGCACTTACATGCACTTACACGCAGTTACACGCACTTACATGCACTTACGCGCACTTACACACACTTACACACACTTACACACACTTACACATACTTACACACATTTACATGCACTTGCACACACTTACACGCAATTACACACACTTACACGCATTTACCCGCACTTGCCTGTACGTACATGCACTTATACATACTTACCCGTACTTACACGCACTTACACGCACTTACACGTATGTATACGCACTTACATGCACTTACACGCACATGCACGCACTTACACGTACTTACACGCACTTACACACACTTTCACGTACTTACGCGCACTTACACACACTTACATGCACTTACACGCACTTACACACACTTACACGCAGTTACACGCACTTACACACACTTACACATACTTATACACACTTATACGTACTTACACGCACTTCCATGCACTTACACGCACGTACACACACTTACACATACTTACACACTCTTACACAAACTTACACATACTTACACGTACTTACCCATACTTACACGTACTTACGCGCACTTACACAAACTTACACACACGTACACGCACTTACACGTACTTACACGCACTTATATGCACTTACACGCACTTACACGCACTTATACGCACTTACACATACTCACACACACTTACACGCACTCACACGCACTCACAGGTACTTACACGAACTTACACGCACTTACCTACACATACACGCACTTACATGTACTTACACGCACGTACCCACACTTACACGCACTTATACACACTTACTCGTACTTACACGCACTTGTACGCACTTACACGTATTTACACACACTTACACGCACTTACACGTACTTACCCTCACTTACCTCCACGTACACACACTTCTATGCACTTACCCATGTTTACATGCACTTACACACACTTACACACACTTACACGCACTTACACACACTTACACGTACTTATACGCACTTACACACACTTACACGCACTTACACACTCTTACACGTACTTACGCGTACTTACACACACTTATATGTACTTACACCCACTTACACGCACTTACACGCACTTACACGCACTTACACGTAGTTACATATACTTACATGCACTTATATGCACTTACACGTACTTACTCATACTTACACACAGTTACATGCAATTACATGCACTTACACACACTTGCACGTACTCATACATACTTATACGTACTTATACGTAGTTACACGCATTTACATGCACTTACACGCAATTACACGCACCTACACACAGTAACACGCACTTAGACTCACATACATGCACTTACGTATACTTACACACACTTACACACACTTACATACACTTACACGTACTTACACGCACTTACACGCACCTACACACACTTACACACACTTACACACACTTACACGCACTTGCACACACTTGTACGTACTTACACATACTTACAAACACTTACACGCACTTACACGTACCAACATGCACTAACATGTACTTACACGTACTTACACGTACTTACGTGCACTTACACGCTCTTACGTACATTTACACGCACTTACACGTACTTACACCCACTTACACGCACTTACACGCACTTACAGGAACTTACATGCACTTACATCCACTTACACACAGTTACACGCACTTACACATACTTACAGGCATTTACACGTGCTTACACGCACTTACACACTTTTACACGCACTTATGCGTACTTCCATGCACTTATACACACTTACACACACTTTCATGCACTTACATGCACTTACACGCACTTACATGTACTTATATGAACTTACACACACTTACACGCAGTTATACACACTTACACATACTTCCACGCACTTACATGTACTCATGCACTTACACGCACTTACACGCACTTACACGCACTTACACGCACTTACATGCACTTACACGTGCTTACATGCACTTACCCGCACTTACACGTACTAACACGCAGTTCCACATACTTACACGCACTTACACATACTTACATGCATTTACACGTCCTTGCATACACTGACATGCACTTACACGCACTGACATGAACTCACACGCACTTACACATAGTTAATTGTACTTACACGCACTTACACGCACTCACACACACTTACACAAACTTACACGCAAGTACAAATATTTACACCTACTTATACGCACTTACACGCACTTATACGCACTTACACGCACTTACACGCACTTACACGCAGTTATACGCTCTTACACGCACTTATACACATGTGTACGCAGTTACACGCACTTACACGCAGTTACACGCACTTACACGTACTTACACGTACTTACACGCACTTACAAGCACTTACACGTACTTACACATACATACACACACTCACACGTAGTTACACGCACTTACACGTACTTACACGCACTTGCACATACTTACACGCACTTACACACACTTACACACACTTACACGCACTTACATGCACTTACACACACTTATACGCACTTATACACACTTATACGCACTTACCTGTACTTACACATACTTACACACACTTATGCACACTTACACGCACTTACACACAGTTACACACAGTTACACACACTTACACGTGCTTACATGTACTTATACGCACTTACATGCACTTACACAGACTTACACGCACTTACACATACTCACACACACTTACACACACTTACACGTAGTTACACGCACTTACACATGCTTACATGCACTTACCTGCACTTACACGCATTTACATGTACTTACACATACTTACACACACTTACACGCACTTACACGCACTTACACGCACTTACACATACTTACACACACTTATATGCACATGCATCCACTTACACACACTTACACGCACTTACACAGACTTACACACACCTACAGGCACTTATACGTACTTACATACACTAACATATACTTACACGCACTTACACATACTTACACACACTTCCACGCACTTGCACACATTTACACGCACTTATACGCACGTACACGCAGTTGCACGCACTTACACGTACTTACACGTACTTACATGCACTTACACACACTTATACGTACTTGCACACACTTACATGCATGTACACGCACTTACACGTACTTACACACACTTACATACACTTACACGTACTTACACGCACTTACACGTACTTACACACCCTTACACATACTTACAGATACCTACATACACTTACACGCACTTACACACACTTATACGCACTTATAGGTACTTACATGCACTTACACGCACTTACACGCTCTTACACGCACTAACATGCACTTTTACGCACTTACACGTAGTTAATTGTACTTACACGCACTTACACACACTTATACGCACTTACATGCAGTTACACGCACTTACAGGTAGTTACACGTACTTACACGCACTTACACGCACTTACACATACTTACAAGCACTTACACATACTTACACGCACTTACACACACGTATACACACGTACACGCACTTACAAGTAGTGACACGCAGTTACACGTATTGGATTCAAGATCTAGCCATCAGTGGTCTCATTGAATTTTCTCGCACGAACATTCATACACCAGCTGAACACACATGAGCATCAGAAACGAATCTTTCATTCCCGTTGCTGGGTACAGAAGCTGGTACAAGCGTGCAAGTGTCGAAGGAAGCGTTACCGACTAAAGAGGAGTCATATGATTTATACCCTAGGCTGGTCTTCTACACTGGTGGCGCTCCATAGTTCTTGGTGCAAGAACTTTGATCCGCCGATGTGAGTGGGTGCACTTGCGCGGGAAGCTCCCAGCCTGGATATGACGGACGGTTGAGATGGACCACTCTGATGAGGATGCGCAAGGGACAACGTGAATCAACTCCACGGCTGGGTGATAGTGTGAAACCAGATGAATATGAACCCGGGTTCCAAACAAAGGAAAAGGTCCTTGCCATTAATTCCAGATCTGCCCATTATTCTTCTGAACCCGGGTTGTGAAGGCAATTCCCAACATTCNTCTTTCATTCCCGTTGCTGGGTACAGAAACTGGTACAAGCGTGCAAGTGTCCAAGGAAGCGTTACCGACTAAAGAGGAGTCATATGATTTATACCCTAGGCTGGTCTTCTACACTGGTGGCGCTCCATAGTTCTTGGTGCAAGAACTTTGATCCGCCGATGTGAGTGGGTGCACTTGCGCGGGAAGCTCCCAGCCTGGATATGACGGACGGTTGAGAGGACCACTCTGATGAGGATGCGCAAGGGACAACGTGAATCAACTCCACGGCTGGGTGATGGTGTGAAACCAGATGAATATGAACCCGGGTTCCAAACAAAGGAAAAGGTCCTTGCCATTAATTCCAGATCTGCCCATTATTCTTCTGAACCCGGGTTGTGAAGGCAATTTCCAACATTCCCCTCCGTGCCTCACAACCCGTTCTAATGATGGAAGTTCGATCACTGAACCACGCATTGAATCGCTTCGCTTCGCTTTACACTTCGTTTCTTCGCATCCTTTTGCTTCGCTTCGCCACAAGCTCCAGATGGACTCTTTGACGTTGAGGAGTCAATGAGTCCGTCAAGGATTTCTTTCACTGGCCCCCCCGTTCCCTTCCAATGGAAGCATTTTCTGCTGCTCGCTCTTGCTCAATGTAACGGTTCAGCGGTGTTTCCCGTCCGTGTCTGTTGTCCTTTGCTGCTGCCCATTGTTGTCCTTGCAGTTATACTGTTGCGCGCAGCTTGTCGCCAAGCATACTTCTGATGCTGTTGCTGTCCGCTTGCCGCTCCTTTGAACTTTTGCGTACTGCAACGGACCGTTTTTGTTGCTGCTCGCAATCCACTGTTGAGTTCTCGCTGCTGCTCGCATTCCTTCCAAGCGGTTCCCTGCTGCTTCTTGTTGTGGCTAATCGGATCGACGCTACTGGTCATCGGCACTCCATACCTCTACTGTGTGCCTGCTGCTGTGCCTCGCTGCTGATCTCACTGCTGCTTCCTGGTGCTTCTCCTTAGCTCATTCCTCCTGTTGCTTGTCATTGCGGCTCATTGCTGTGGCTCAAAAGTGCTGCTTGTAGCTGATGCCCTGCGCTGCTAGTTGACGCCACTTGGAGTGCTGCTGCTACCGCTGCTGCCGGCGATCTACTGTCACTGCCTGCTTCAGGGAATCGGCTTAGCTGCCTGTCGTTGCTGGTCTTCGGCGTCACCCACACACGTATCCATTGCGCGCCAACAGGTCCGCATACAGCGCCCACTAGTACAATGCTGCTGTAGTCAGCAGTGGTAGCCACACCCCTCCGCAAGTGCGAAATGGTCAAGACCAAGAGGTCTGATGAAACAAGAAAGAATAGAAAGATAGAGGAAATCTCTGTTGCGCCTTGCGGCACTCCCTTCTCCTATTCCAACGCCTCATGTGGGGGGAACACGAGATGAAAAAGAGTGAAAGTAAAGAAACACAAAAAAGGTAAATAGCAGTTTTCCATGGTGAAGTCGTTATCACTGACTGGATGGATTTGCAAATAAGCCAATTCCCCCTCCGTGCGAATCCATCCACCCGAACCCTGGAAGTGGAAGGTTATGAGAGGCAGACGAGGGTGTTGGCTGTTCCAACTGCTTGCTTGTTGCCGCTAGGCACTGATGTTGCTTTTCTGGGCAAGACATGTTGTTGTTGTTGTAACCCCATCCCTGCTTTTGGTGAGTGCAGTATCGGACCCCTCCGCAAACCCCAAGTCGAGCACCAAACTNCACCAAACTGATGATGAACTGGATGTTGTTGTTGTCCTGTTTGGTGATGTTGCATCTGTCCAGTCAGCCGTTGTGTCACATCAAAACTATGCGTCTACTTGGCACCCTCGCCTATGCTTAGTCAACCATTTAGTGGAAGCGAAGGGCCAGGTTGGAACAGAAAGAAGTCAATGGTCCTTGCTACGTGGGTGAGGAGGTTCGCAGTCTTGTTCCGAGACTCCCCTCTGCGTGAACCAACTCACCCAATCAGTGCTAGGCCATGTATCGGAAGAACGACCATTTCCAAAATGACTTGGAAACTGATGTGGTGCGAGCGCTGCGCTGGGTTTGTCGCGAGACTGGAACGGGGCATTCTTCAGAGCTTGTGGCAGAGGAGGATTGAATGGGGTTTCCGGAAAAGATGGCTAAGTGTGGTCTCCTATTGAAACAAACTGGAAGTGGAGCAGTAGCAATGACAGATTCCCTTGTCGATGACGCTGGAACAACCATAGAAGTTGATGTAGATGCTTGAACAGAATTTGGAGCAGATGGTGTAGCCAGAGATGAAGGCTGAGTTAAACCCAATGCTGAGGTTGAAACCGCAACCGAGTTTGGAGTTGAAGCTGAGGCCGAGGGTGGAGCCGAAGTCACTGCTGAAGTTGAGGATGACACTGATGCTGAAGACAATGATGCAGGCGGTGAAGGGGAATCAGAGGTAAAACTTGGAGCCGTCGTTAGATTGAAGAGAAAGGCAGATGCAGGAGGTGAACCATGATTTGGAGATGATATTGAAGCGACAGGAGGAGATTTGAGGAGAGAAAATGAATCTGAAGGTTTTTCAACGCAACACAGAGCAACCTCTTCACAGATGAAGCTTTTAGAGTTAGCAGAGATTCTGGATGAGTGCAGCCCCCAGCATTCACGAGAGCATTCAAGACCACAATTGGCATGCATTGACCTTCTCCTTGGGGAAATCTGTGCTGGCGTGAGATCTGAAGTGGGACCCTTGGAAAAGCCTGAAGTTTGGACTTGTTCACTTGTTGAGCCTTCTAGTCTTGAAGCCCCGTACTTTGACTTTGATTGTACAGAAAGAGCTGCTGGGATGTGTGGAGTCAGAGCGGCTTTCAGAGCTGGTATCAAAGCTGCTTTGAAGGCCTCTAAAGTTGACTGGTGCTGCTTCTGCTATTTGCATCTGCTGCTGTTGATGCTGCTTTGGTGTGCTACTGGAGTTGACGTTGCTGATTTGATTTCTTGCTCTTGCCGATGTTGTTTCCGTTTTGCTTTTAGCAAAGGGCAGAAGTACCGAACGTGCCCTGTAGCCTTGCACTTCCAGCAGATCCCATTGAACTTCACGTGCATTTTGTCACAATTGATAACGTACATTGCAGATGGGTTCATCCATGTTTTAGGTCGGTTCTTGAACCCAGTGATCTGGAGGGCCGGATCAAGAGTTCCGGTGAGTCCCATGTCATGTTTGTCTGTGCAGATGACTTCTGAAAAAAGATTCTCAAGGGTATTGAGGTCACTCTGCTCAGATATGGAATGACAAGACTCTGGTTCTTGAGAGAAACGGAACATGTAGGCATCCCTCCCAGCACCATGTAACCTGGGCGGTAGTGCCATGAGAAGGGCAGTGCCGAAGTCTCTTGGAGAAGCAGAATCCCCGAGGTCCTTAAGTTGTTCTGCAAGTGTCTTGAGGTATAGGATGTGATATGAAACAGACTGGCTCCTCCTTATCTTTGCCTCAAAAAACTGTTTCCGGAGCTGGTAGATCATAACGGAATCTGTTTTGAGAACAAAATTTCTCAACGAGCTCCATGCTAGTCGTGGGTTGTAGGTGGGGTTGCCTTCCTGAAGCAAAATTCTGTACTTGAGAGATACATGCCTCCCAATTAAAGAAAAAGCCGCCTCTTGTCTTTTCCTGAGTTCCTGTGGAAGTAAAGTGTTGTAGCTGTGCGGCTCACTTTCCACCACACACCACAGATCTTTAGACATAAGATGCAACTTCATAGAGAACGCCCATTGATGATAAAACTCGCCGTTAAAAATAGGGATATCAGTGGCACTCATCACGTCTGCACCTGATCTCTCCATGATGCTTAACCCAAAACTGCTTCTGCTGCTTCTGCTGAGGACAGCGGCAAGTAAAATCTTGAAGATCTTCAGCCGCAGT
>SZWC01000036.1:84210-103961 GCA_023375785.1 Penium margaritaceum | reverse complement strand
GATTCAAGATCTAGCCATCAGTGGTCTCATTGAATTTTCTCGCACAAACATCCATACACCAGCTGAACACACGTGAGCATCAGAAACGAATCTTTCATTCCCGTTGCTGGGTACAGAAGCTGGTACAAGCGTGCAAGTGTCCAAGGAAGCGTTACCGACTAAAGAGGAGTCATATGATTTATACCCTAGGCTGGTCTTCTACACTGGTGGCGCTCCATAGTTCTTGGTGCAAGAACTTTGATCCGCCGATGTGAGTGGGTGCACTTGCGTGGGAAGCTCCTTGCCTGGATATGACGGACGGTTGAGATGGACCACTCTGATGAGGATGCGCAAGGGACAACGTGAATCAACTCCACGGCTAGGTGATAGTGTGAAACCAGATGAATATGAACCCGGGTTCCAAACAAAGGAAAAGGTCCTTGCCATTAATTCCAGATCTGCCCATTATTCTTCTGAACCCGGGTTGTGAAGGCAATTTCCAACAAGACGTACTTGCACGCATTTACATGCACTTCTACGTACTTACACGCAATCACATGCACTTACATGCACTTATATGCAATTTCACGTACTTAGACACACTTACACGCACTTACACACACTTAGACGCACTTACGCCTACTTACTCACACTTACACACAGTTCCATGCACTTACACGCACTTATACGCACTTACACGCACTTACACGTACTTACACGCAGTTACATGCAGTTACGTGCACTTACATGCACTTGCACGTACTTACACATACTTACACGTACTTAAACATAATTACACGTACTTACACGCACTTACACGCACTTACACACACTTACATGCGCTTACACGCACTTACATGTTCTTACACATACTTACACGGAGTTACACACACGTACACGTACTTACATGTACTTACACGTACTTACATGCACTTACACACACTTATACATACTTACACGTACATACACGCACTTAAAGGCACTTACACACACTTACACACACTTACACGCACTTACACACACTTACACATACTTAACCACACGTACACGTACTTACACGGACTTACACGTACTTACCCACACTTCCACGCATTTACACGCACTTACACAAACTTACACATCCTTACACGTACTTAAACGCACTTACACACAGTTACACGCACCAATATGCACTTACACATACTTACACACACTTTCACGCACTCATACACACTTACACGCACTTACACACACTTATATGCACTTACAAGTACTTACATGCAATTACACATACTTCCATGCATTTACCCGCACTTACCCGCACGTACAAGCACTTACACATACTTATCCATACTTACATGCACTTACACGCACGTACACTCACTTATACACACTTACACACGCTTACACGTACTTATACACACTTACACACACTTGCTCGCACTTACGCACACTTACACATACTTACATGCACTTACACGCACTTACACACACTTACATGCACTTACACGCACTTACACGCACTTACACGCACTTACACGTACTTATACGTACTTCCACGCACTTAGACGCACTTACACACACTTAAACATACTTACACGTACTTACACACACTTACACGCACCTGCAAGCATTTACATAAACTTACACGCAATTATACGCACTTACACGTACTTACATGCACTTACATGCACTTACACATACTTACATGCACTTACACGCACTTACACGTACTCACACATACTCACACGCACTCACACGCACTCACACACACTTACACAAACGCACACGCACTTACCCACACGTACACGCACTTACACACACTTACACGTACTTATCCACACTTACATGCACTTACACGCACTTACACGTACTTACACACACTTATACGCACTTACGCACACGTACACGCACTTACACGCACTTACACGTACTTCCCCTCACTTACCCGCATGCACACGCACTTCCACGCACTTATCCGTACTTACATGCACTTACACACACTTACACGTACTTACACGCACTTACACACACTTACACACACTTACACACACTTACACGCACTTACACACACTTACACGCACTTACGCATACTTACACATGCTTATAAGTACTTACACGTACTAACAAGCACTTACACGTACTTACATGCACTTACAAGCACTTACACACACTTACACGCACTTACACACACTTATACGCACTTACACACAGTTACACGCACTTACACGCAGTTACATGCACTTGTACGCACTTACACGCACTTCTACGCACTTACACGCACTTACAAACAGTTACATGCACTTACATGCACATACACGTACTTACACGTACTTACATGACTTACACATACTTACACACACTTACACGCACTTACACGTACTTACACGAACTTATACGCAGTCATATGCACTTACACGCACTTATACGCACTTACACATAGTTACACGTACTTACACGCACTTATACGTACTGACACACACATACACACACTTACACGCACTTACACACACTTAACCACACGTACATGCACTTACACGGACTTACATGTACTTATCCCCACTTACACGCACTAACATGCACTTACACGCACTTACACACACTTACACGCACTTACATGCACTTACACGCACTAAACGTACTTATACGCACTTACACGTAGTTACATGCACTTACATGCACTTACACATACTTACACACACTTACACACACTTAAACACACTTACACACACTTACACACACTTACACGCACTTACACGTAATTACACACACTTACACGCATTTACCCGTACTTACCCGCACGTACACGTACTTAGACATACTTATCCGTACTTACACGCACTTACACGCACTTACACGTACTTACACGTACTTACACGCACTTACACGTACTTACATGCACTTACATGCACTTACACGCACTTACACATACTTGCACGCACTTACGCACACTTACACACGCTTACATGCACTTACACGCACTTACATTCACTTACACGCACTTATACGTACTTACACGCACTTGCAAGCACTCACACACACTCACACACACTTACACACACTTACACCGACTTATTCGCACGTACACGTACTTACACACACTTACATGCACTTACCCACACTTACATGCACTTACACACACTTCCACGTACTTACACGTACTTACATACACTTACACTTACTTACACGCACTTACATGCACTTACACACACTTGCATGTACTTACGCACACTTATACACACTTACATGCACTTACACGCACTTACACACACTTACACGCACTTGCACGTCCTTACACGCACTCACACGCACTCACACGCACTCACACACACTCACACAGACTTGCATGGACTTATTCATACGTACACGTACTTACACGCACTTACACGCACTTACACGATCTTATACGCACTTGCATGTACTTACACACACTTATACGCACTTACACAAACTTACACGCACTTACGCATACTTACACACAGACTTATATGTACTTACACGTACTTACACGTACTTACAGGTACTTCCAAGCACTTACAAGCACTTGCACATACTTACACACACTTACACACACTTATACGTACTTACACACACTTCCACGCACCTACACACAGTTACATGTACTTGTACGCACTTACACACACTTCTACGCACTTACACGTACTTACACGCAGTTACATGCACTTACATTCACTTACACGCACTTACACATACTTACACGTATTTACACATACATACACACACTTACACGCACTTACACGTACTTACACGCACTAACACGCAGTTACATGCACTTACACGCACTTATATGCACTTACACACACTTACACGTACTTACACGCAGTTACACGCAGTTACACACACTTACACGCACTTGCACGTACTTAGACGCACTTACACGTACATACACACACTTACACGCACTTACACAAACTTACACGCACTTACACGCAGTTACATGCACTTACACCCACTTATACGCACTTACACGTACTTACACGTACTCACACACAGTTACACGCAGTTAAACGCACTTACACGCACTTGCACATACTTACATGTACTTACACGCACTTACACGAACTTACACGCACTTACACGCACTTATACACACTTACACGTACTTACACGCACTTACACACACTTACACGCACTTACACACACTTACACACACTTACACACACTTACACGTATGTAACCACATGTACACACACTTACACAGACTTACACGTACTTATCCATACTTACACGCATTGAAACGTACTTACACGCCCTTACACGCACTTACACGCACTTACACGCACTTACACACACTTACACGCACTTACACGTACTTACACATGGTTACACGCACTTACATGTACTTACACATACTTACACACACTTACACGCACTTATACACACTTACACACACTTACACGCACTTATACCCACTTACACACAATTACACGCAATTACACACACCTACACGTATTTACCCGCACTTACCCGCACGTACACGCACTTACACGTACTTATCCGTACTTACACGCACTTACATGCACTTACACATACTTACACGTACTTACATGCACTTACATGCACTTATGTGCACTTACACACACTTGCACGCACTTACGCACACTTACACATACTTACATGCACTGACACGCACTTACACACACTTACACGCACTTACACACACTTACATGCACTTACACACACTTACACGCACTTACACGTACTTACACGTACTTCCACGTACTTACACGCACTTACACACACTTACATGCACTTACACACACTTACACACACTTACACATACTTACACATACTTACCCACACTCACACACACTTACGCGCCCTTACACAAACATACACGGACTCACACGCACTTACACGTACTTACAGGCACTTACATGCACTTACACACAGTTCTTCGCACTTACACGCACTTACACGCACTCACACACACACGCACTCACACACACTCACACATACTTACACAAACTTACACGCACTTACCCCCACGTACACACACTTACACACACTTACACGCACTTACCCACACTTACACGCACTTACACGCACTTACACGTACTTACACGCACTTACACGCACTTACACGTACTTACACGCACTTACACATACTTACACGCACTTACCCTCACTTACGCGCATGTACACGTACTTCCATGCACTTACCCGTACTTACACGTACTTATACACACGTACACACACGTACACGCACTTACACGCACTTACATACACTTACACGCACTTACGCATACTTACACACACTTGTATATACTTACACGCACTTACATGCACTTACATGCACTTACATGCACTTACAAGCACTTACACACACTTACACGCACTTACACACACATATACGCACTTACACGTACTTACACGTACTTACACGCAGTTATACGTACTTGCACGCACTTACACGCACTTACACGCACTTACACGCAGTTACATGCACTTACATGCACTTACACGCACTTACATACACGTACACACACTTACACGTACTTCCACATACTTACACGCACTGACATGTACTTACACGCACTTACACGCAGTTACATGCACTTATGCCCACTTATACGCACTTATACGCACTTATACGTTCTTACACGCAGTTACAGGCAGTTACACGCACTTACACGCACTTGCACGTACTTACACGTACTTATACGTAACTACACGTACTTACACGTACTTACACGCACTTGCACACACTTACACACACTTACGCACACTTACACATACTTACACACACTTACACGTTCTTACACGCAGTTACACACACTTACACGCACTTACACGTACTTACACGCACGTATACGCACTTACACACACTTATACACGGTTCCATGTACTTACACGCACTTACACACACTTACACGCACTTACACACACTTACACACAATTACACATACTTTCACGTACTTAACCACACGTACACGCACTTACACGGACTTACACGTACTTACCCCCACTTACACGCACTTACACGCACTTACATGCACTTACACACACTTACACACACTTAGACATACCTACACCCACTTACATGCAGTTACACACACTTACATGCACTTACACATACGTACACACACTTACACGCACTTGTACATACTTACACACACTTACATGCACTTACACGCACTCCCACGCAATTACACATACTTACACGCATTTACCCGTACTTACCCGCACGTACATGCACTTACACGCACATACACGTACTTACATGCACTCACATGCACTCACACACTCACATGCACTTACACGAACTTACACACACGTATTCGTACGTACACGCACTTAGACATACTTACACGCACTTACCCACACTTAGACGCACTTAAACGCACTTACACGTACTTAAACGCACTTACACGTACTTACACGCACTTACATGCCCTTACACACACTTACACACACTGACCCTCACTTACCCGCACGTACACGCACTTCCACACACTTACCCATACTTTCACACACTTACACACTCTTACATGTGCTTACACGCACTTACACGTACTTACACGTACTTGTACGCACTTATACACACTTACACGCACTTACACACACTTACACATACTTACACACACTTATATGTACTTACACGCACTTATACGTACTTATACGCACTTACAAGTACTTACACACACTTACATACACTTACACACACTTATACGCACTTACACACACTTACACGTACCTACACACAGTTATACGTACTTGCACGTACTTACACACACTTCTATGCACTTACACGCACTTACACCCAATAACATGCACTTACATGCACTTACACGCACTTACACGTATTTACACGTACTTACACACACGTACACATACTTACACGCACTTACACTTACTTACACGTACTTACACGCAGTTACATGCAGTTACACACAGTTACACGCACTTGCACGTACTTACACAAACTTATACGTACGTACACGTGCTTACACGTACTTACATGCACTTACACGCACTTACACACACTTACACGCGCTTACATGCACTTCCACGTACTTATACGTACTTACACGCAGTTATACACACTTATACGTACTTACACGTACTTACACGCACTTACATGCACTTACACACACTTATACACACTTACACATACTTTCACGCACTTATACGCAATTACACGCATTTACACACACTTATACGCACTTACACGCACTTACACGTACTTAACCACACATACACTAACTTACACATACTTACACGTACTTACCTACACTTACACAGACTTACACGCGCTTACACCCACTTACATGTAATTACACGCACTTACACACACTTATACGTACTTACACGCACTTACACGCACTTACACACAGTTACACGCACTTGCGTGCACTTACGCGCACTTACACTCACTTACACACGCTTACACACACTTACACATACTTACACGCACTTACACGCAATTACACATACTTACGCGCATTTACCCACACTTACATGTACGTGCACGCACTTACACGTGCTTACCCGTACTTACACGCACTTACACAACCTTATATGCACTTATACGTACTTACACTTACTTACACGCAGTTACACGCACTTACACGTACTTACACGCACTTGCACGTACTGACACGTATTTATATGTACTTACACGTACTTACACATACTTAGACGCACTTACACATACTTACACACACTTACACGCGCTTACATGCACTTACACATACTGACACCTACTTACATGCAGTTACAATTACACGTTCTTACACGCACTTACACCCACTTACACATACTTATACACACTTACACGTACTTACATGCACTTGCATGCACTTACACACACTTACACACACTTACACGCACTGACAAGCACTTAACCATACAGACCCGCACTTACACGGACTTACACGTACTTACCCACACTTTAACGCACTTACACGCAATTATACGTACTTACACGCAGTTACATGCACTTGTACGCTCTTATATGCACTTACACGCACTTACACGTACTTACACGTAGTTACACGTAGTTACACGCACTTACACGCAATTGCACATACTTACACGTACTTATACGTACTTACACGTACTTACGCATGCTTACACGGACTTACACGTACTTACACACACTAACACGCGCTTACATGCACTTCCAGGTGTTTACACATACTTGCACGTAGTTTTACACACTTACACGTACTTACATGTACTTGCACGCACTTACACGCACTTACACACACTTATACACACTTACACATACTTACTTGTACTTACACGCACTTACACGCACTTACACACACTTACACGCATTTACACGCACTTACACGCACTTAACCACACGTACACGCACTTACACAGACTTACACGTACCTATCCACACTTACATGCACTTACATGCCTCAACACCCAGTAACATGTACTTACTAACATTTACACGTACTTACACGCACTTACACGCACTTACACGCACTTACACGCAGTTACACGCACTTACACGCACTTACACACACTTGCACGCACTTACGCGCATTTGCACACACTTACATGCACTTACATGCACTTACACACACTCACACGCAGTTACACGCACTTCCATGCACTAACACGCACTTACACACACTTACACGTACTTACACGCTCTTACACATACTTAAACATACTTATCCACACTTACACATACTTACACACACTTACACAAACTTACACACACTTACACGTACTTACACGTACTTACACGCATTTATATGAACTTACACGCACTTACACGCACTTACACGCACTTACACGCACTCACACACACTCACACGTACTCACACGCACTCACACACACTTACACAAACTTACACGTACTTAACCGCACGTACACGCACTTACACGTACTTAAACGCACGTACCCACACTTACACGCACTTACACGCACTTTCTCGTACTTACACGCACCTATACGCACTTACACGCACTTACAGGCACTTACACGCACTTACACAAACTTACCCTCACTTACATGCACGTACACACACTTCTACACACCTACCTGTATTTAAATGCACTTACACACACACACACTTACACGCACTTACACGCACTTATACATACTTACACGCACTTACACACACTTACACGTACTTGTACACACTTACACGCACTTATACACACTTGTATGTACTTACATGCACTTACACGCACTTACACATACTTACACGTACTTACACACACTTACACTCACTTACACGCACTTACACACACTTATACACACTTACACGCACCTACACGTAGTTACACGTACATGCACACACTTACAAGCACTTGTACGCACTTATACGCACTTACACGCAATAACATGCACTTACATGCACTTACACGTACTTATACATACTTACACACACTTACACACACGTACACACACTTATACGCACTTACACGTACGTACACGCACTTTCACGCAGTTACATGCACTTACACGCACTTATACGCACTTGAAAGTACTTCCACATACTTACACGCAGTTACACATAGTTACACACACTTACACGCACTTGCACGTACTTACACATACTTATATGTACTTACACGTACTTACACATACTTACACGCACTTACACAAACTTACACACACTTACACGTATTTACACGCACTTACATCCACTTACACGTACTTCCACGCAGTTACACACACTTACACACACTTACACGCACTTACACACAGTTACACGCACTTACATGCACTTACACGCACATAACCACACATACACACTTACACAGACTTACACGTACTTATCCACACTTACACGCATTTACACGCAATTACACGCAATTACACACACTTACACATACTTACACGCACTTAAGCGTACTTACACGCACTTACACGCAGGTGCACGCACCTAAATGCACATACGCACAATTATACACTCTTACATGTAATTACACACACGTATACGTACTTATACGCACTTACACGCACTTACAGGCACTTACCCGCAATTAGACAGACTTACACGCATTTACCCGCACTTACCTGTACGAACACGCACTTACACGTACTTACCGGTACTTACACGCACTTACACGCACTTACACACACTTACACATGCTTACACACACTTACACACACTTACACGTACTTAAACACAGTTACACACACTTACACGTACTTACACGTACTTACACGCACTTACACGCACTTACACACACTTACATGCACTTACACGCACTTACACGTACTTACGCACAGTTTCACACACTTACACGCACTTACATGCACTTACACGCACTTACACACATTTGCACGCACTTATGCACACTTACACACACTTACATGCACTTACACGTACTTACACGCACTTACACGCACTTACACAAACTTACACGTATTTACACGCACTTACACATACTTACATGCACTTACACGTACTTACACGCACTTCCACGTACATACACACACTTACACACACTTACACGCACTTACACACACTTACAGGTACTTACACATACTTACCCACACTTACATGCACTTACGCGTACTTACACAAACTTACACGTACTTACACGCACTTACACATACTTACACGCACTTACATATACTTATACACACTTACACGCACTTACACGCACTTACAGGCACTCACACACACTCACACGTTCTCACACACTCACACGTACTTATACAAACTTACACACACTCATGGAAACTTACACGCACTTACACGCACTTACACGTACTTACACGCACTTACACACACTTACACACACTTACACATACTTACACGCACTACACGCACTTACCCTCACTTACCCATACGTACACGCACTTCCACGCACTTATCCATACTTACACATACTTACACACACTTACAGGTACTTACACGCACGTACACGCACTTACACGTACTTACACATACTTGCATGTACTTACACAGACTTATATGCACTTACGCGTACTTACATACACTTATATATACTTACACGCACTTATACGCACTTACACGCACTTACACCCACTTACACACACTTACACACACTTACACACACTTACACACAATTATACGTACTTACATGCACTTATGCGCACTTACACGCACTTATACGCACTTACACACACTTACACGCACTTACACGCACTTACACATACTTACACGCACTTATACGTACTTACAAGTACTTACACGCACGTACACGTACTCACCCAAACTTATAGGCACTTACATGCACTTACATGCACTTACACGCACTTACATGCATTTACACACACGCACTTACACGCACTTACACACACTCACACGTACTCAAATGCACTCACACGTACTCACATGTACTCACACGCACTTACACGCACTTACACGTACTTACGCGCACTTACACGCACTTACACGTACTAACACACACTTACATGCACTTACCCTCACTTACCCGCACGTATACACACTTCCACGCACTTATCCATACTTACACACATTTACACACTCTTAAACGTACTTACACATACTTACACGTACCTACACGCACTTGCACGCATTAACACACACTTACACGCACATACACACACTTACACGCACTTACGCATACTTACACACACTTATATGTACTTACACGTACTTACGCACACTTACACACACTTACACATACTTACACGCACTTACAAGCACTTACACACACTTACACGCACTTACACACACTTATATGCACTTGCACGTACTTACACGCACCTACACGTAGTTATACGTACTTTCACGCACCTACACACACTTCTACGCACTTAGACGCACTTCCACGCAGTTACATGCACTTACATACACTTACACACACTTATACGTGCTTACACACACTTACATGCACTAACCCACACTTACACCCACTTACACATACTTACACGTACTTAAACGCGTTTACATGCACTTATACGCACTTATATGCACTTACACACACCTACACGTACTTACACGCCGTTACACGCAGTTACGCACATTTACACGCACTTGCACGTACTTACACGTTCTTATACGTACTAACACGTACTTACACGTACTTACACACACATACACGCACTTACACGCACTTACACACACTTACACCTACTTACACGCACTTCCACGTACTTACACGCAGTTACATACACTTACATGTACTTCCAAGTACTTACACATATGTACACGCGCTTACACACACTTATACACACTTACACATACTTACACGCACTTACACGCACTTACACGCACTTACACACACTTACACGTACTTACACGTACTTACACACACTTAACCACACGTACATGCACTTACACAAACTTCCACATACATACCCACACTTACACGTACTTCCACGCACTTACACCCACTTACATGTACTTACACACAGTTACATGCAAGTTCACGCACTTACACACAGTTACATGCACTTACACGCACTTACACACAGTTACACACACTTACATGTACTTATGCATACTTACACACACTTACACGCACCTACACCCACTTATACGTTATCACACGCACTTACATACACTTACACGCACATACACACAATTACACACACTTACATGCGTTTACCCGCACTTACCTGTATGTACATGCACTTACACGTACTTATCCATACTTACACGCACTTACACACACTTACATGTACTTACACGCACTTACATGCATTTACACGTACTAGTATGCACTTACACATACTTACACGCACTTACACACACTTGCACGCACTTACGCGTACTTACACATACTTACATGCACTTACACACACGTACACACACTTACACGTACTTACACACACTTACACGCACTTACACGCACTTACACACACTTACACGTACTTACACGCACTTCCACGCACTTACACGCACTTACATACACTTACACGCACTTACACGTACTTACAAACACTTACACATACTTATACGTACTTACCCACACTTACACGCACTTATGCGCACTTATACAAACGTATACACACTTACACGCACTTACACGTACTCACATGTACTTACATGCACTAACACACACTTACACGCACTTACACGCACTCACACACACTCACACACACTTACACACACTCACGCGCACTTACACGAACTTACACGCACTTACCTGCACGTACACGCACTTACACGTACTTACACGTACGTACCCACACTTACACGCACTTACACGCACTTACACGTACTTACATGCACTTACATGTACTTACACGTACTTACACGCACTTACACGCACTTATACGCACTTACCCTTACATACCCACACGTACATGCACTTCCACACACTTACCCGTATTGACATGCGCTTACACACACTTACACGTACTTATACACACTTACACGTACTTACACATACTTACACGTACTTACACACACTTACACGCACTTCCACACACTTATATGTACTTACATGTACTCACACGCACTCACACGCACTTACATGCACTTACACCCACTTACATGTACTTACACGCACTTACACATACTTAAACACACTAATACGCAGTTACACGTACTTACACGTACTTACATGCAGTTACATGTACTTACACACACTTACACGCACTTACACGTACTTGCACGTACTTATACGCAGTTACACGCAGTTACACACACTTACACACACTTGCACATACTTACACGTACTTATACGTACTTACACGTATTCACACATACTTACACACATTTACACGCACTTACACACACTTACACGCGCTTATACGCACGTACACATACTTACACATACTTACACGCAGTTACACTCACTTACACGCACTTACACGCACTTACACACACTTACTCCTACTTACACGTACTTATTCACACTTACACGTACTTACACGCACTTACACACACATACACGTACTTACTCACACTTATACGCACTTAAACGCACTTACACGCACTTAACCACACGTACACGAACTTATATTGACTTACACATACTTACCCACACTTACACGCACTTAAACGCAATTACACGCACTTACACGCACTTACACGCACTTACACGTACTTACACGTACTTACATACACTTACACACAAGTACACGCACTTACATGTACTTACGCGTACTTACACACACTTACACGCACTTACACACACCTACACACACTTACACATACTTACACATACTTATACACACTTACACGCGCTTACACACTCTTACACATACTTACACGCAGTTACACACACTTACACGTACTTACACGTACTTACACACACTTACACGCACTTACACACACTTCCACACACTTACGCGCACTTACACACAATTACGTACACTTACACACACTTACACACACTTACATGCACTTACACGTATTTAAACGCACTTACAAACACTTACACACACTTACATGTACTTACGCACACTTCCACGCACTTACACGCACTTACACACACTTATACGCACTTACACACACTTACACACACGTACACGCACTTACACGTACTTATCCACACTTACACACACATACGCATACTTACACAAACTTACACGTATTTACACGCACTAACACATACTTACACCCACTTACATGTACTTACACATACATACACACACTTACACGTACTTACAGGCACTCACACACACTCACACGTACTCACACACACTCACGTGTACTTACACAAGCTAACACGCACTTATCCGCACGTACACATACTTACACGCACTTACACACACTTATCCACACTGACACACACTTATACTCACTTACACATACTTACACGCACTTACACAAACTTACACGCACTTACACGTACTTACACGCACTAACATGTACTTACCCTCACTTACCCACACGCACACGTACTTCCATGCACTTACCCATACTTACACGCACTTACACACACTAACAGACACTTGCACGTATGTACACACACTTACACGCACTTACACACACTTGCACATACTTACACACACTTACACGCACTTACGCATACTTACATACACTTAGATATACTTACACGTACTTACACGCACGTACACGTACTTACATGCACTCACACGCACTTACACACACTTATACGCACTTACACATACTTATACGCACTTATACGTACTTAAACTTCCTTACACGCACTTACACGTACTTACCCGCACTTACATGCACTTACACGTACTTACCCGGACTTACACACACTTGCACGCACTTACACGCACTTACACGTACCTGCATGCACTTACACACACACACACACTTACACGCACTTACACACACTCATACGTACTCACACGCACTCACACGTACTCACACGTACTTACACGCACTTACACGCACTTACCCGCACGTACACGCATTTACACATGCTAACATGCACTTACAGGCACGCACACGCACGTACGCACACTTACACACACTTACACACACTTACACATACGTACAAGTACTTACACACACTTACACGTACTTACCCGCACTTACACGCACTTACACATACTTACACCTACTTACACGCACTTACACACACTCACACGCACTTACACGCACTTACACACACTTACCATCACTTACCCGCACGTACATGCACTTCCACACACTTACCCGTGTTTACATGCACTTACACACACTTACATGCACGTATACACACTACCACACACTTATACGCACTTACACGCACTTACACACACTTACACATACTTACACACACTTACACGCACTTACGCATACTTACACACACTTATATGTACTTATACGCACTCATACGCACTTACATGCACTTACACGCACTTATAAGAACTTACACACACTTATACGCACTTACACACACTTATACGCACTTACACGTACTTACACGCACCTACACGTACTTACACACACTTGCACGCACTTACAGGTACTTCTATGCACTTACACGCACTTACACCCAGTACATGCACTTACATGCACTTACATGCACTTACACGTACTTACACACACTTACACGCACTTACACACACCTTTACGCACTTACACGTACTTACACGCACTTACACGCAGTTACATGCACTTACACACACTTATACGCACTTACACGTACTTACACCTACTTACACGCAGTTACACGCAGTTACATGTACTTACACACACTTGCAAGTACTTACACATACTTATACGTACTTACACATACCTACACATACTTACACACACTTACACACACTTACACACACTTACACGTGCTTACATGCACTTACACGCACTTAAACGTACTTACACGCAACTACACACACTTACACGCACTTACACGTACTAACACGCACTTACACATACTTACACGTACTTATACACACTTACACATACTTACACGCACTTACACACACTTACACACACTTATACACACTTACACGCATGTACACATACTTACACGCACTTAACCACACGTAAACGCACTTACACAGATTTACACGTACTTATCCACACTTACACGCACTTACACGCAATTACACATACTTACACGCACTTACACGCACTTACACGCACTTACCCGTACTTACACACACTTACTGTTGTAAACAGGATCAGCCTCAGAGGTCAGTCTGAATCAAAATACATTGTTACACAATTGTAGGAATACACTGAAACTCCATTAACTCCATAAATCCAAGTACATGCGGCTGAACGCATTATCACTTTCTACACTCACTGTACACTTCAAGAGCCTAAACCAAGGCCTCAGGCGGCTAGCTCGTCTTTTTAGCTCTCCAACAGTATGCTGCATGCCTGGAATGGACGACTATGCGTGAAGTACTAAGCATCTGAAGTTGACCCCTTACTTAAAGAGGAACTGATGCTATGCTCACTACTGAATATACACGTAGTGACTGTCCGGCTGTTGTGTGTCTTGTATTATCTTCGAGACTGGCGATGGGCGGTCTGCATGCTTGCTCTGGATGATCGATGACCAGCGAGAGCTGGATCCATGAGATCACTCGTGTGTCGTCGATCCTCCTTGAGTGAGAGGGCAGTCGTGGTCGTCACTTCACTGGACGACCAACGTCGTCGAGCCGTCACTCGCCGGTTGACTGACCGGTCGGTCAGTCCTCGCTTGAAACCCCGACGAAGCCAACGGGCGGCCCTGGCTCGCCCGGCTGACCCACCGCTTGCCTGGTCGCTTGCCTGTTCTGCCGTGCCAAGCCCATAAGCAAGAAGTATGTGACTTTTGCCAGTTACGACAAAATCTATGTCAATTTTGTTTGGTGGTTATTCCTTCAGATCCAGCCGTTGGATGGAGCTGGAACTTGGACTGCCATACAGTTGCGATGTAGGCGATGCATAGGTGCCGTTGGATTGGGCATCTTCATTTTCCAACATTCCCCCCCTTGTAGGCCAATCTCCACAGGAGGTTGGCGTACAACAGGAAAATGCCCCCCCGTAAAATTGCACCGATAGAGTGGGGGCGAGGCACGGTTCTGCACGCCAGACGGACTTCTCCCCCCCCCCCCCCCCCCGTGCAAACAGAGCCTAGACCCCATGGACAGGAGTTCAGCAGAGTCTGAGAAAGGAGGAGGCAACGGACGAGTCAACGAAGTCAACAAGGTTAAGAACGAGGGCGAGACTGTCGGGAAGCGGAGACCGTGGCGCCAGGCAATGCATGCAAAAACGCGAGAGCAGTGGTAAGCAGAAGTAAGCAGAAGCAGGATTGGTAGGCGCGGTGAGAGCAGTAGAGCAGGAGGCAAACAGAGAGAAAGGTGCGAAAGTGTTTCCTGAAGAAGGTACGGAGAGCAACAGCCACCGTGTCCGTCTCAATGCCACAGATGGGGGATCATAGGAGATGGGTCGAGGGAAATTAGTACGATGGATGGACATGACAGAACGGAGTGATGAAGAAACTCGGGGACACGTAGAAGAACAGAGTAACAGGGGGGAGAGGGAGAGGGAAGAAGCCTTCTCCTGTGCCAACGCCGCATTTGGGGGGCACAGGAGGAGACGATCGAAGAGAGAAAGGCGGACACAAGAGAGGAACACGAAAGTGGAGCACAAGACGAGACAAGTGGAAGACTCCCCCCCCCCCCCCCCCCCCCCACACAGACCAAGCCATTGGCCAACGCCTCTGCCAGGAGCGTCGGCGTCGACACCAGAAAGCGCGTGGTGGTACTGCCGCTGTTACCAGCAGCACTCCCTCGACGTCCGCCAAATGCGAGCTGGTCACATGACCAGGTCACATAAAAGTGGGGGTACAGCGTTGTCAGGTGGATGACCTGCGAGGGTACGGCCGCGTCGTTGGAGCACTCGACGCACGGCACGTGCGAATGCCGTGAGACTGCTACGGTAATGGGGCAGTGTTGCAGGAGCAGACGGAGTTGGCGCAGGGGCAGAAGCTGAGGAAGAAGTATTCCTCTGAGCATTAGGTATTGGACAGAGAGGTGTAGCCAGTGACAGGAGAGGAGTGATGGCTGTTGAAGAAGAGGACGTTGGAAGGTAAAGAGCATGTGAGAGAACTGGAGAAGAATTAATAGGGAGGCAACCATCTGACACAGGGGACCAGAGAGACCAGCTCGGGCGATGCAACGCAGTGTTTGCCAGTGGTCCTGCAGGAGTGGTACTTGGTGGAACTGCTGTGACAGCAACCTCGATAGTTGGCAAAGTTGCACCTGTCATAGGAGTGGGTGATGGTGGACATTGCTGGATGCTGGACTCCTCTGTGCATATTAGCGTAGTGTCATTGACAAGGGGCGCAGTGGTTGTAGGCGCTCCTCCAAGCTTGCGCACCTTAGCGATGGGGCTGTTGCACAGGGTTGAAGGTGCTTGTCTGGAAGTGGGAGGTGGTGCAGATGTCATGGTGTCCGGTGAACATGAGGGGAGATACGGGCCTCGTTTTTGTTTATGGCACAGCAAAGGGCAGAAGAAGCGCACGTGGCCGACTCTTTTACGCTTCCAACACGTGCGTGTGTCCATTGGAGTAGCAGTATGGTTTATGTGGCCAGTTAGGTGATTAAGGAGAGATTGATGCACTGCTGGAGGAATCAGAACAAGACACGGGCAGGGTCCCTGCGTGGTGCAGCCTGTTCTCAGAAGTCAACAGGCTATCAATTAGATGAGGAACATAAAAAATAGTGCATTGCTGATAAAGGCGGCTTTATCCGCTGCTCTTTTTCAGCATCAGATAGAGGCAGTTGCCTGAGTTGGAGCTGAATTAACTCTAGCTCTTGAGCGGCCACCTTGTGATGCACGTCAGTAATAGTGTGGATCCGTTCAACTGTCTCAATCAAGCAACATGGAAGGGATTGAATCAGCTTGGAGGCAAAAAGTTGATCAGATGGTCGTTCGCCAAGTCATTCAAGGTTTTCTGACAGGAGTTTGAGTTTCAAAACAAAATTGCCCACGTGATCCTTCTTGTCCATTTTGATATCCACAAACTGTTTAAGGGCAACTCCAAAAGTCGACATGGATCCCTTGTGCAAAAAATTCTTGATGTGGGTCCATGCGACTGCTGGATCATCTCCTGGATTGTTCTCTCGTAGCAGGACCTTGAAAGTGGGAGAGAGGTACATTCCCAAAGTAGCATAGGCGGCTGCTTGGCGTCGCTGCCAACATGCAAGCTCAAGGGCTGTGGAAGACTGTGGATCAGGAATGTCATTTGGTCTAGGAGACACTGCTGTCCAAAGATCCATTGACATGAAAAGCAACTTCATGTCAAAGGACCAGATCTGGTAGTTGCCGTAGTCATGGCACGCCAAGAGAGGCACCTTGAAGGAATCTTGTGCAGTTTCGTGAGGAACAGGAAGTATTGAACCAGACGACTCTTGGTCACAAATGACTGAAGAGCTCAATGAAGTTACAGAGGGCTCCTCCATTTCTTTGTTGCAATGAATCTGGTAAGTGAAATCAGATAAGGTG
>SZWC01000036.1:59791-84134 GCA_023375785.1 Penium margaritaceum | reverse complement strand
ATGCAAGCTCAAGGGCTGTAGAAGACTGTGGATCAGGAATATCATTTGGTCCAGGGGACACTGCTGTCCAAAGATCCATTGACATGAAAAGCAACTTCATGTCAAAGGCCCAGATCTGGTAGTTGCCGTAGTCATGGCACGCCAAGAGAGGCACCTTGAAGGAATCTTGTGCAGTTTCGTGAGGAACAGGAAGTATTGAACCAGACGACTCTTGGTCACAAATGACTGAAGAGCTCAATGAAGTTACAGAGGGCTCCTCCATTTCTTTGTTGCAATGAATCTGGCAAGTGAAATGAGATAAAGTGAAACCGGTGGTTGTTTAGACCAAAAAACAGCGTCCGATGAGTCAGAAGCTCAAGATGAAGGTAGGAAAGGAAGAGAGCTTCAGCAGTGGTTTGTTGTCATGGAGAAGATTGTAGTATTCTTTGTGAAATATGATTAAGATAAGTTGATGGATGGTAGGGTCCTCCTGCTATTTGGTTTTTCGTCACTGTGCCTGCTTCTGCTGCTTCTGCTGGTGGTGTTGCTTTTGCCGTTGTCAATCTGACAACAAGAGCGGTCGCATCGAGTGTTAAGAAGGATTCTGTTGAGATCTTGAGTGAATCTGTAGCTCTTGAGATGACGAGGAACGTTGGTGATGCTGTTGCCAACACCAGAAATGTGCAGCCCTCTCATTCCTCTCAAAACACCTTTGAGAGGCAGATTGAAGACTGACGTGTAGGCTTCTGCTCTGATACCAATTGTTGTAAACAGGATCAGCCTCAGAGGTCAGTCTGAATCAAAATACATTGTTACACAATTGTAGGAATACACTGAAACTCCATTAACTCCATAAACTCCAAGTACATGCGGCTGAACACTTTATCACGTTCTACACTCACTGTACACTTCAAGAGCCTAAACCAAGGCCTCAGGCGGCTAGCTCGTCTCTTCAGCTCTCCAACAGTATGCTGCATGCCTGGAATGGACGACTACGCGTGAAGTACAAAGCAACTGAAGTTGACCCCCTACTTAAAGAGGAACTGATGCTATTCTCACTACTGAATATTCACATAGTGACTGTTCGGCTGTTGTGTGTCTTGTATTATCTTCGAGACTGGCGATCGGCGGACTGCATGCTTGCTCTAGAGAATCGATGACCAGCGAGAGCTGGATGCATGAGATCACTCGTGTGTCGTCGATCCTCCTTGAGTGAGAGGGCAGTCGTGCTCGTCACTTCACTGGACGGCCAACGTCGTCAAGCCGTCACTCGCCGGTTGACAAACCGGTTGGTCAGTCCTCGCTTGAACCCCCGACGAAGCCAACGGGCGGCCCTCGCTCGCCCGGCTGACCCACCACTTGCCTGGTCGCTTGCTTGTTCTGCCGTGCCGAGCCCATAAGCAAGAACTATGTGACTTTTGCCAGTTACGAAAAAATCTATGTCATTTCTGTTTGGTGGTCATTCCTTCGGATCCAGCCGTTGGATGGAGCTGGAACTTGGACTGCCGTACAGTTGCAATGTAGGCGATCCATAGGTGCCGTTGGATTCGGCATCTTCATTTTCCAACACTTACACGCAGGTGCACGCACTTACATGTACTTACGCGCACTTACACACACTTACATGCACTTACACACACTTACACGGACTTACACGCACTTACATGCACTTACACGCAATTACACGCAATTACGCACACTTACACGTATTTACCCGCACTTACATGTATGTACACGCACTTACACGTACTTATCCGTACTTACGCGCACTTGCACGCACGTTTACACACTTGCATGCGCTTACACACTCTTACACGCACTTACACGTACTTACACGCAATTACACACACTTATACGCACTTACACATACTTACACGTACTTACACACACTTACACATACTTGTACACACTTATGCACACTTGCACATACTTACATGCACTTACACGCACTTACACACACTTACATTCACTTACACGTATTTACACGCACTTACACACACTTACACACACTTACACGTACTTGCACGTACTTCCACGCACTTATACGCACTTACACATACTTACACGCACTTAAACGCACTTACAGACACTTACACACCCTTACACATACTTACCCACACTTACACGCACTTACACGTACTTACACAAACTTACACACACTTACACACACTTACACATGCTTACACGCACTTACATGTACTTACACATACTTACACGCACATACACATACTTACAGGCACTCGCAGACACTCACACGTACTCACACACACTCACACACACTTACACGAACGTATACACACTTATCTGCACGTACACGTACTTACACGTACTTGCACGCGCTTACCCACACTTACACATACGTATACGTACTTACACATACTTACACGCACTTACACGCACTTACAATCACTTACACGTGCTTACACGTACATACACATACTTACACGCCCTTACACGTACTTACCCGCACTTACACGCACTTACACGTACTTACCCAAACTTACACGCACTTACACACACTTACATGCACTTACACGCACTTAAACGCACTTACACACACGTACACACACCTACACGCACTTACACGCACTTACACATCTTACTCACACTTACACGTACTTACCCGCACTTACAAGCACTTACACGTACTTACCCGAAATTAAACACACATACACGCACTTACACGTACTTACACGCACTTACATGCACTTACACACACACGCACTTACAAGCACTTCCACACACTCACACGTACTCACACGCATTCACACGTACTCAAACGTACTTACACGCACTTACATGCACTTACCCGCAGGTACACGTACTTACACACACTTACATGCACTTACAAGCATGTACACACACTTACGCACACTTATAGACACTTACACACACTTACACACACTTACACGCACTTATACGTAATTACATGCACTTACACGTACTTACATGCACGTACACGCACTTACACGTACTTACCCGCACTTACACACACTTACACGTACTTACATGTAATTACACGCACTTACATGCACTTACACGCATTTACACGCACTTGCACACACTTACGCGCACTTACACGTACTTACACACACTTACACGCACTTACGTGCACTTACACACACTTACACGCACCTACACGTACATACACACACTTACACGCACTTACACGCACTTACACATACTTATACACACTTACACGTGCTTAGACGCACTTACACACACATACAAGCACTTACACGCACGTACACACACATACACACACTTACACACACTTACACATACTTATATGCACTGACACACACTTACACGCACTTACACATACTTACCCACACTTACACACACTTACATGCACTTATGTACACTTGCACACACTTACACGTATTTACACGCACTTACACACACTTACACGTACTAACACGCACTTATACGCACTTACACGCACTTACACACACTTACACGTACTTACACACACTAATACACACTTACGTGTACTTATACACACTTACACGTACTTACGCGTACTTACGCGCACTTAGGCGCACTTACACGCACCTATACGCACTTACATGTACTTACACGCACTTACATGTACTTACATGCACGTACACACACGTACATGCACTTACATGTACTTACACATACTTACACATGCTTACACGCACTTCCACACACTTACACGCACTTACATGCACTTACACACACTTACACGAACTTACACGCTCTTACACGAACTTACTTGCACTTACACACACTTACACGTACTTACACATACTTAAACGCACCTATACGCACTTACATATACTTATATGCACTTACACACACTTACACACACTTACACGCACTTAGACACACTTGGACACACTTACACGTACTGATACGTACTTATATGTACTTTCACGCACTTACATGCACTTACACACACGTACACGCACTTACACGTAGTTACACGTAGTTATACGTAGTTACACACATTTACATGCAGTTACACATAGTTACACGTGCTTACACTGACTTACACACATTTACACACACTTAAACATACTTATACGCAGTTACATGCAGTTATAGCAGTTAGACGCAGTTACACGCAGTTACACGTACTTACATGCACTTATGCATTCTTACACACATGTACATACACTTACACAACCTTACATGCACGTACACGTACATACACGCACTTACACGCACTTCCAAGAACTTACACGCACTTACACATGCCTAAACGTACTTACACGCACTTACACACACTTACACGTACTTACACACACACACACACTAACACGCACTTAAACGCACTAATACACACTTACACGTACTTACAAGTACTTACACGCACTTACACATACTTTCATGCACTTACACGTACTTACACATACGTACACGCACGTACATGCCCTTACACGTACTTACACACACTTACGCACAGTTACACGTACTGAAACGTACTTACACGTACTTACACGTACTTACATGCACTTACACGCACTTGCACACACCTACTCGCACTTACATGCACTTACACGCACTTACACGCACTTACATGCACTCACACGTACTTTCACGCACTTATACGTGCTTACACACACTTACATGCACTTACACGCACTTACACACAGTTACACGCACGTACATGCACTTACACTTACTTACACACACTTACACGTACTTACACATACTTACATGCACTTACATACACTTACACGCACTTACACGCAATTACATGTACTTACACGCACTTATATGCACTTACATGCACTTACAGGTACTTACACACACTTACACACAGGTACACGTACTTACATGTACTTACGCACACTTATACACACTTACATGCACTTACACATACTTACATGGACTTACACGCACTTACATGTACTTATACACACTTATACGCAAGTACACACACTTAAACGCATTTACCCGCACTTACCTGTATGTACATGCACTTACACACACTTATCCGTACTTACACACACTTACACGCACATACACACACTTACACGCACTTACACACTCTTACACACACTTACACGTACTTACACGCAGTTACACACACTTACACGCACTTACACGTACTTACACGCACTTACATGTACTTACATACACTTGCACACACTTATGTGCATTTACACACACTTACATGCACTTACAGGCACTTACACACACTTACATGTACTTACACGTATTTATACGCACTTACACACACTTACACGCACTTATACCTACTTATACACACCTCCACGCACTTGCACGCACTTACACATACTTACACATACTTATACGCACTTACACATACTTACACACACTTACACGTACTTACCCACACTTACACACACTTATGCATACTTACACAAACTTACACACACTTACACGCACTTACACATACTTACACGCACTTATATACACTTACACATACGTACACGCACTTACACGTACTTACAGGCACTCACAGACACTCACACATACTCACACACACTCACACGTACTTACACAAACTTACACACACTTATCCATAGGTACATGTACTTACACGCACTTACACGCACTTACCCACACGTACACACACGTATACGTACTTACACGTACTTACACGCACTTACACGCACTTACACGTACTTACACATACTTACACGCACTTACACATACTTACCCACACTTACCCGTACGTGCACGCACTTCCACGCACTTACCCGTACTTACACACACTTACATGTACTTATAGGCACTTACACGCACGTACACACACTTACACGTACGTACACACACTTGCACATTCTTACACACACTTACACGTACTTACGCATACTTACATACACTTATATATACTTACACGCACTTATACGCACTTACACATACTTACATGCACTTACACGAACTTACACGCACTTATACACACGTACCCACACTTACACGCACTTACACGTACTTACACTTACGCATACTTACATACACTTATATATACTTACACGCACTTATACGCACTTACACATACTTACACGCACTTACACGTACTTACCCGCACTTACACGCACTTACACGTACTTACCCAAACTTACACACACTTACACGCACTTACACGTACTTAAACGCAATTATATGCACTTATACACACACGCACTTACACGCACTTACATGCACTTACAGGCACGTACACATACTCACACATACTTACACACACTTACATGCACTTACATACACTTACATGCACTTACGTACACTTATCCGCACTTATACGCACTTACACACACTTACATGCACTTACACATACTTATAAACACTTATACGGACTTACACCTATTTACACGCACTTACGTACACTTACGTACACTTACACACACTTACACGCAGTTACACGTAGTTACACGCACTTACACGCACTTACACATACTTACACGCACTTACACACACTAACACGCACTTCCACATACTTACACACACTTACACACACATATATGTACTTACACGCACTTATATGTACTTACACGCACTGACAGGCACTTACACACACTTACACGTACTTATGAGCACTTACACGCACTTACACGTACTTATACCCACTTACACGCACTTACACGTACTTACACGCACTTACACGTAGTAACACGCACTAACACGCACTTACACGCACAGTTACGCACTGAAACACACTTACACATACGTATAGACACTTACACATACTTACATGCACTTGCACACACTTATATGCACTTCCACATACTTATACGTACGTATACGCTTTTACATGCACTTACACACACGTACACACAGTTACACGCTCTTACACGCAGTTACACATACTTACACGCACTTTCACGCTTTTACGCGTACTTACAAGTACTTACACACACTTACATACACTTATACACACTTACACATACTTACACGTACTTATCCACACTTACACACACTTAAACACAGGTGTACACACTTACACACACTTACACGTACTTACACGAACTTACACGCACTTACATGCACTTACACGCACTTACATGCACTTACACGCACATACATGCACTTACATGTACTTACACGCAATTACACGTACTTACACGTACTTACATGCACTTACACGCACTTACAGAAACTTACACACACTTACACGCACTTACATACACTTACACATACCTACACGCACTTACATGCACTTACACATACTTACACGCACTTACACGCACTTACACGCAGTTAGACGTACTTACACATGCTTACACGCACATACATGCACTTACACGTACTTACATGCACTTACACGCACTTACACGTACTTACATGCACTTACACGTACTTAAAAAAACTTACACACACTTACATGCACTTACATACACTTACACATACCTACACGCACTTACATGCACTTGCACATACTTACACGCACTTACATGCACATACACGCAGTTACACGTACTTACACATGCTTACACGCACATACATGCATTTGCACGCATTTACACGCACTTACACACACTTACACGCACTTACACGTACTTACACACACTTCCACGTACCTACATGCACTTACACACACTTGCACTCACTTACATGCACTTACATGCACTTATTTGCTCTTAGACGTATGTACACGGACTTACACACACCTACACGCACTTACACATACTTACACATACTTACACGTACCTACACGCACTTTCACACACTTACACGCACTTGGACGCACTTACACGCACTTACACGCACTTACACGCACTTACACGCACTTACACGCACTTACACGCACTTACATGCACTTATATGCACTTACACGTACTTACACATACTTACACACACTTACACGCATTTATACATACTTACACGCACTTATGTGCACTTACACGTACTTATACGCACTTGCATGCACTTACATACACTTACATGCACTTACATATACTTACACGTACTTGCACGGACGTACACGCACGTGCACACACTTACACGCACTTACACTCACTTACACGCACTTACACGCACTTATACGTACTTACACACAGTTAATTGCACTTACACGTGCTTACACGCACTTACATGAACTTACACATACTTACACGCACTAACATGTACTTACACGCACTTACAAATACTTACACGCAATTACACGTACTTACACGCACTTACATGCACTTACACACACTTACATGTACTTACATGCATTTACACACACTTACACACACTTACATACACTTACACCCACTTATACACACTTTCACATACTTATACACACTTATACGCACTTACACACACTTATACGCACGTACACACACTTACACGCACTTACACACAGTTACACACACACTTACACGTATTTACACGCACTTACACATACTTAACACGTACTTACACGTACTTGCACGCACTTACACGCACTTACATGCACTTACTTGTCCTTACACGCATTTACACACAATTACACGCATTTACACGTACTTACACGCACTTCCACGTACTTATTCATACTTCCCTGCACTTATACACACTTACACACACTTACACACACTTACATGCACTTACACGCACTTACATGCACTTACACACACTCACACATACTTACACGTACTTACACGCACTTACACGTACTTACATGCACTTACATGCACTTACACACACTTACACATACCTACACACACTTACACGCACTTATATATACTTACACACACTTACACACTCTTACACACACTTACATACACTTACACATACTTACACGCAGTTACACGCACTTACACGTGCTTACACACACTTACACACACTTACACGCATTTACTCGCACTTACATATACTTACACGTACTTACAGGCACTTACATGCACGTACACGCACTTACATGTACTTACACGCACTTCCATGCACTTACACACACTTACATGCACTTACACGTACTTACATGCACTTACACGCACTTACACGCACTTACACGTACTTATACACACTTATACGCACTTACACACACTTACATGCATTTACACATACTTACACGCCCTTACACACTTAGACACACTTACACGCCCTTGCACACACTCACACGCACTTATACGCACTTACACGCGCTTACACGCAATTAATTAAACTTACATGCACCTACACGCACTTTTACAAACTTACACGCACTAACACGTACTTGCACACACTTACACGCACTTATAAGCACTTACATACACTTATACACCCTTAAATGCACTTACATGCAGTGAATTGCACTTACACGTACTTACACCACTTATACGAACTTACAGGTACTTACACGCACCTACACGTACTTACACGTACTTAAAAATATTTACGTGCACTTACACACACTTACACGCACGTATACATACTTACACGTACTTACATGCACTTACACGCACTTACATGTACTTACACATACTTACACGCAGTTACACGCACTTACACGTAGTTACATACACTTACACATACTTACACATACTTACACGCACTTACAAGTACTTACACGCACATACACGTACTTACACACACTTACATGCACTTACATGCACTTACACGCAGTTACGCGCAGTTACATGCACTTACACACACGTATACACACTTACACATACTTACACGCACTTACTCACAGTTATGCATAGTTATATGTACTAACACACACTTACACGCACTTACACATACTTATACGCACTTACACGCACTTACATGTACTTACACATACTTACACGCAGTTACACGCACTTACACGTAGTTACATACAATTACACATACTTACACATACTTACACGCACTTACAAGTACTTACACGCACATACACGTACTTACACACACCTACATACACTTACATGCACTTACACGCAGTTACGAGTAGTTACATGCACTTACACACACGTATACACACTTACACATACTTACACGCACTTACTCACAGTTTTGCAAAGTTATATGTACTAACACGCACTTACACGCACTTACACATACTTATACGCACTTACACGCACTTATACGTACTTACACACACTTATACGTACTTACACACACTTACGGACACTTGCACGTAGCTACACACACTTACATGTACATATACGCACTTACATGCACTTACATGCACTTATACGCATGAATAGGCACTTACATGCACTTACACATACTTACTCACACTTACACGCACTTACACGCAATTAGAGACACTTACACGCACTTATACGCACTTACACGTACTTACACACACGTACACACACTTACACATACTTACATGCACTTACACGCACTTATACGCACCTACACACACTTACACATACTTACACACACTTACATGCACTTACACGTACTTATACGTACTTCCACGCACTTACACCCAGTTACACACAGTTATTCGCACTTACACGCACTTACACACACTTACACGCACTTACACGCACTTACACACTTACATGCACTTACACGTACTTACACATACTTACACGCACTTACACATACTTACACGCACTTACACGCATTTACATACACTTACACGGACTTACACGCACTTACACGCACTTACAACCACTTACACGTAGTTACACGCACTTACACACACTTACACACACTTACACGCACTTACACGCACTTACACGTACTTACACGTACTTGCACACTTACATGCACTTACACATACGTACACGCACTTACACGTTCTTACACGCACTTACACGCAGTTAATTGTACTTACATGCACTTACACACACTTACACAAACTTACACGCACTTACACTCACTTACACGTACTTACACGCACTTACAGACACTTACATGTACGTACACGCACTTACACGTATTTACACGCACTTACAATCACTTACACGCACTTATACGCATTTATACACACGTATACACACTTATACACACTTACATACACATACACGCAGCTATACGCACTTACATGCAGTTACATGCACTTACGCCCACGTTCACGCACTTACACGTACTTACAAGCACTTATACGGACTTACATGCACTTACATGCACTTACATGCACTTACACGCACTTATACGTAGTTACATGCAGTTACACGTACCTACACACACTTACACACAATTGCACATACTTACATACACTTACACGCACTTACAAACACTTACACGCACTTACACGCACTTACACGCACATACACGTACTTATATGTACTTACACACACTTACACACGCTTATATGTACTTACACGCACTTACACACACTTATCCACACTTACACATACTTACATGCAGTTATACACACTTACATGCACTTACACGCACTTACACGCACTTACATGCACTTACATGCACTTATACACACTTACATGCACTTACACACAACTACACACACTCATACGCACTTACACACACTTACACGCACTTACATGTACTTACACGCACTTACACGAACTTACACGCGCTTACACGTACTTACACACACTTACATACAGTTACACATAATTACACACACTTACACGCACTTACACACACTTACACGCACTTACACGCACTTACACACAGTTACACACACTTACACATGCTTACACACACTTACATGTACTTACTCACACTTACACGTACTTACATACACTTACACACACTTACATGCACTTACACGCACTTAGACATACTTACGCATACTTACACGGACTTACACGCACCTATACGCACTTACACGTACTTACACGCACTTACAAATACTTACATGCACTTACACGTACTTACACGCACTTACACGCATTTACACAATCTTACACGCAGTTAATTGCACTTAAACACACTTACACGCACTTACACAAATTTACACGCACTTACACGCAATTACACGTACTTACACGCACTTAGAAATACTTACATGCACTTACACGTACTTACACGCACTTACACACACTTATACGTACTTAAACGTACTTACACGTAGTTACACACACTTATACACACTTACAAGTACTCACACGCACTTACAAGCACTTATACGCACTTGCACGCACTTACACACACTTACACGCATTTACACACACTTACACGCAGTTACGCGTACTTACACACACTTACATGTACTTACACACACTTACACGCACTTACACGCACTTACACGTACTTACACACACTTACACGTACTTATACCCACTTACACATAAGTACACACACTTACACGCATTTACCCACACTTACCTGTACGTACACGCACTTACACGTACTTGTCCGTACTTATACGCACTTACACACACTTACACGTACTTACACGCACTTACACGCACTTATACCAACTTACACGCACTTACACGCACTAACACGCACTTACAGACACTTGCACGGACTTACGCGTACTTACACACACTTACATGCACTTACACGCAGTTACAACACTTACACGTTCTTACACACACTTACACACACTAACACACACTTACACACTCTTACACGCACTTACACATACGTACACGCACTTCCACGCACTTACATGCACTTACATACACTTACACGCACTTACACACACCTACACACATTTACAAATACTTACACGTACTTACCCACACATACATGCACTTATGCATACTTACACAAACTTACACACACTTATACACACTTACACATACGTACATGCACTTACATGCACGTACACGCACTTACACGCACTTACACGCACTTACACATACTCACAAACACTCACACACACTCACACGCACTCACATGCACTTACACAAACTTACACGCACTTTTCCACATGTACACGCACTTACACGTACTTACGCGCACGTACCCACACTTACACGCAATTACAAGCACTTACACATACTTACGCGCACTTACACGCTCTTACACGCACTTACACGCACTTACCCTCACTTACCCTTACGTACACGCACTTTTACGCACTTACCCGTATTTACATGTGCTTACACACACTTACATGCACTTACACACCCTTACACGCACTTACACGCACTTACACGTACTAACGCACACTTACACACACTTACACACACTTACATGTACTTACTCGTACTTACACACACTTATATATACTTACATGCACTCACACGTACTTACACATACTTACAGGCACTTAGAAGCACTTACACACACTTACACGCATTTACACACACTTATACGCACTTGCACGTACTTACACGCACCTACACGTAGTTATACGCACCTGCACACACTTACAAGCACTTCTCCGCACTTGCACGCACTTACACCCAGTTACATGCACTTACACCCACTTATACGCACTTACACATACTTACACGCACTTACACGCAGTTACATGTACTTACACGCACTTATACGCACTTACACGTACTTACACATACTTACACGTAGTTACACGCAGTTACACGCAGTTACGCGCACTTACACACACTTGAACGTACTTACACGTAGTTATACGTACTTACACGTACTTACACATACTTACACATACTTACACGTACTTACATACACTTACACGCGCTTACACGCACTTGCACGCACTTACACGTACTTACACGCAGTTACACACACTTACACACACTTACATACGCTTACACGCGCTTACACGCACTTGCACGCACTTACACGTACTTACACGCAGTTACACACACTTACACGCACTTACACGTACTTACACGTACTTACACACACTCACATGCACTGATACACACTTTCACGTACTTACACGTACTTACCCATACTTACACGCACTTACACCCAATTACACGCACTTACACGCACTGACACGCACTTACACGCACTTACATGCACTTATACATACTTACGCGCACTTACAAACACTTACACACACTCACACATACTCACACGCACTCACACGCACTTACATGAACTTACACGCACTTACCCACACGTACATGCACTTACACGCACTTACACGTACTTACACGTACTTACACGCACTTACACTCTTACACACACTTACCTGCACGTACACGCACTTACACGCACTTACCCGCACTTATATACACTTACACGTACTTAGACGTACTTACACGCACTTACACGTACTTACACGCATTTCCACGCACTTACACGCACTTACACACTCTTATACACACTTACACATACTTACACACACTTACACGCACTTACACGCACTTACACACACGTACACATACTTACACACACTTACACACACTTACATGCACTTACACACACTTACACGCACTTACACGTACTTACCCAAACTTACACGCACTTTCATGCACTTATTCACACTTGCACGCACTTACACATACTTATATGTACTAACACACACTTATACATACTTACACGCACTTACACGTACTTACATGTACTTACACGCACTTATACACACTTATCTGCACTTACATGCACTTAAACGCACTTACGCACACTTACGCGCACTTACGCGCACTTACACGCACCTAAACGTACTTACACGTACTTACACGCACTTACACATACTTACATGCACATACACGCACGTTCATGCACTTACACGTATTTACACGCACTTACACATACTTACACGCACTTCCACGCACTTACATACACTTACACGCACTTACACACACTTACACGCACTTACACGCACTTACACGTACTTACATGCACTTATACGCACTTACACATACCTATACACACTTAAACGTACCTACACGCACTTACACACACTTATATGCACTTACACATACTTACACACACTTACATGCACTTACACGCACTTGGATATACTTACACATACTTATACGTACTTATACGTGTTTATACATACTTACACGCACTTACACACACTTACACGCACTTACACGCAGTTACACGTAGTTACACGTAGTCACACGCAGTTACATGCAGTTACCCGTATTTACACATACTTACACTGACTTACACGTATTTACACGCACTTACATGTACATACATGCAGTTACACGCAGTTACATGCAGTTACATGTACTTACACGTACTCATGCATTCTTACACACATTTACACACGCGTACATAAACGTACATGCACGTACACACACATACACGCACTTACAAGCACTTACATGACTTACACGTACTTACCCATACTTACACGCACTTATACGCACTTACACGTACTAACGCACACTTACACACACTTATACGCACTTACACGTACTAACGCACACTTACACACACTTATACGCACTTACACGTACTAACGCACACTTACACACACTTATACGCACTTACACGTACTAACGCACACTTACACACACTTATACGCACTTACACGTACTTACACGCACTTACATGTACATACATGCAGTTACACGCAGTTACATGCAGTTACATGTACTTACACGTACTCATGCATTCTTACACACATTTACACACGCGTACATAAACGTACATGCACGTACACACACATACACGCACTTACAAACACTTACATGACTTACACGTACTTACACGTACTTACACACACTTACACATGTTTACACGTATTTATACGCACTTACACGTACTTACATGCAATTAGAGGCACTTACATGTACTTACACGCACTTATACGCACTTACACATACTTACACGTACGTACATGCCCTTACACACACTTACACACAGTTACGCACAATTACACGTACTGAAACGGACTTACATGTACGTACACGCACTTACACGCACTTATACGCACTTGCACATACTTACTTGCACTTACACGTACTTACACGCACTTACACGTACTTATACACACTCACACGCACTTGCACGCACTTATACGTACTTACATGCACTTACGTGCACTTACACGCACTTACAAGTACTTACACGTACTTACACGCACTTACACTTACTTACACACACTTACACGTACTTACACACACTTACATACACTTACATACACTTACACACACTTACGTACACTTAAACGCACTTACACGCACTAACACGTACTTACATGCACTTATACATACTTATACGCACTTACAAGGATTTACACGCACTTACACGCAGTTACGTGCACTTGCGCACACTTACACGCATTTACACGCAGTTATACATAGTTACACGCAGTTACACGCACTAACATGTACTTACACGCACTTACACGCACTCACACGCACGTACACACACTTCCACACACTTCCACGCACTTATATGTACTTACACGCACATATATGTACTTACACGCACTTACACATACTTACACGTATGTATGAGTACTTACACGCACTTGCACGTACTTACACCCACTTACATGGACTTACACGTACTTACACGTACTTACACGCACTTACCCGCAGTTACACACACTTACACGCACTTACACGCACTTATACGCACTTATACACACTTACACGTACTTATACACATTTACACGTACTTACACGCACTTACACACACTTATATGCACTTTCACATACTTACACGTACTTATACGCACTTACACATACTTACACAGACGTACACACAGTTATACGCTCTTACACGTATTTACACGCACTTACACGCACTTGCACACACTTACACATACTTACTTGTACTTATCTACACTTACACACACTTACACACAGTTACATACACTTACACACACTTACATGCACTAACACGTACTTACGCGCACTTACATGCACTTACACACACTTACATGCACTTACACGCACTTACATGCACTTACACGCACCTACACGCACTTCTACGCACTCACACGCAATTACTTACTTACATGCACTTATACGCACTCACACAAACTTACACACACTTACACGCACTTACATACACTTAAACATACCTACATGCACTTACATGCACTTACACGTACTTACACATACTTACACAAACTTACACGCAGTTACACGCACTTACACGTGCTTACACGTACTTACATGTACCTACACGCATTAACACGTACTTACACACACTTACACGCACTTACACGCACTTACACACACTTCCACGTACGTACACGCACTTACACACACTTGCACACACGTACATGCACTTACACATACTGACATGCACTTACGCAAACTTACACGGACTTACACGTACCTACGTGCACTTACACACACTTACACACCCTTGTACGTACTTACATGCACTTACACGCACTTACACACACTTACACGCACTTGGACGCACTTACACGCACTTATACGCACTTACACACACTTACACGTACTTACACGTACTTACACACACTTACACGCACTTACATGCACTTACACGTACTTGCACATACTTACACGCACTTACACGCATCTACACGCACTTACATGCACTTACGTGCACTTACACATACTTACACGCACTTACACGCACTTACATACACTTACATGCACTTACATACACCTACACGCACTTACACGCACTTACACATGCGTGCACACACTTACATGCACTTACACACACTTACACACACTTATACGTACTTATACGCAGTTAATTGCACTTACATGTACTTACACGCTGATGCCCCCAATTTTGCCGCTTCCCTGATTTTTCCGTGGACAGCGACTCTCCGCAGATCTCTGCGGATTACTCCCTTCACTACTACAAGTTTACTACAAGTGATCAGCAAGACACGAGTTTGGGACTGCTGCGCATACACCTTAATGAGAAGCGACACTCCGCGAGCCACTAGAGTACGGCAACCCACAATGGAAAACCCCCGACTATCAGCTATCCCGCGGACCACCGTTCTAGGCTTTTGCGCAGACACCTCACCGATGAGTGATGCTCCGTGTTCCACTTCTTCCCACACGGGAGTCCACCACCTCGTGGCGTCCGACTCCTCTCCGCGGAACCCCGTTCCGCGGACATGTGCAAGAAAGGGACACCGCCGGCAGCCCACCTCACTCGGACTTTTGGTTCTTCACGCATATACTCCCATAGTCCGCGGACCGGACTCCGAGAGCGACTGAGGGCAAGAGGGCAATGGGCGGAGCAGAGGAAGGAGAGTAGACCAATGGCTTTGATAAAGCTGATTGCGGAATACATGGAATACTTCGGAAGGCAAGCAGGTCTGAGTTACACTTGTGCTTTTTCTAATGAGACCCTTTTCTACTTTGGATTCCGCATAGCGTGTCTACACGCTGTCGGTCTCGTCCTTCTCACATCATCCTTCTTCCTCCTACTCGGACTCCACGCGGTGCGGCTACGCACCGCGGGTCTCGTCCCACACACACTGTCTCTTCTGCTGGTCATTTTCTTCATCCGCGGCTCGTACACGCGGTTCTTCGTGTTCTTCCTTGAATCTTCGTCTTCCGCGGTGCGTCTGTCGAGACTCTTCCATAATTGATGCTTGGTCACTTGTGCTGATTGGTTGTTTCCTCCTCTGATTGCTCAATTCCTCCACTGTCCTACCTGCGCTTCGTCAGTGGTGGCGGATCCTGCTTCAGCTTGTCCCTGTTCCCTTTGCAACGCGGCCCCTCCCTTCGCTGCTTCCCGCCTGGCCACAAACTATTCGGCTGAGAAGAACCACCGCAGACGAATGTTCGTCTGCGGTGGCCCTTCCACGCGTACCCTGACCCCTGCCTTCCCCGGATCCGCGCTTACCCCTCACTCAACCGCATCCGCCGGAGCCAGCATCCTATGCGCAGACTTTGCCTCCTTGATCCCTATTCCGCTGGTCACTTCTTCCGCGGAGCTGCGGCAGGATTGTGCGTGACACTGATGCCCCAACCCCCCCATTTTTCCGAGACTCTTTCCCAGAGTCTCTAAGTGCGCTTTCTGCGTGAAGTACTTGTGGGGCTTGGGGCGACCCCACTCCTGGCAAGGCCTGCAGTATCTTTCCACCATTCATCCCCTCCGCTTGAGCTTCACCGCGCACTCATCATGGACAAATAGCCGGCATCCTTCACACCGCGCTCCGATCGTGGGCGTGCCGACCAAGTTCTTGCATGAGGAGCAGTGTGGCGCGCGCTTGTACTTATGACAACTTGAGCATTGGTAGATCCGTTTGCCTTCGCTGCTCCGCCCCACCTCCTTGACACAAGGTTCATGTGCCATGCCTCCACAGTGCTCGCACCGGTAGACTGACCCCTCAAGCCGGCCAAGGCAGTTGTCCCCCGTGCAAAGGCGCTTGTTGGAGAACTTCCATTTCATCCTCCGTGGCTTGTTGCGACAGTTGCTGCAAGTCCAGATGCCCTCCTTCCCGCGTTTGCCACACCGCAGGTGGCACATGGTTCGACACATGCCGCAGGGTTTGCCGAATTTGGTCAGCTCTGTTTCACACCCTTCGCAGAGTGGGGCCAAAGTTTCAGTAGCGTAGGATAGTGAGGCCCCTGCTTCCACGATTTCCGCTCCCACACATCTTTGACACTGTCCTGCCCATACCGAGCTGCCCATCACCAAGCAGCTCTGATGAGCCATCCGGCCACACTGGGTGCAGCGCTCCCCTGTGTGGACAGCCTTTATGCAGGTGGGGTAGTTTTCCGCGGCAGGTGCGGGCAGGTCCTGTTCGTCCTCATCCTCCGAATCAACCTCCTCTCCCTCTGTGGTGACACGCATCGGCTTCCGAATATTGAGCTCGCGCTCGATCTCTTGGCGGCACTTTCGACATTTTTCTGATCCACTCCGTTCCCCTTTTGCGTTCCGCGGCTGCTCTAGGCACTCGTCGCATATCCTTCGGTGGTATCCTTCACAGTCCTGCACCCGTCTGCCCCAACGGTGCCCGCATTGAGCACACGTCTGGCGTGCCTTCTCCTTCTGGGCCTGCTCCGCCGCTACCATCCGACCTTCCTCTTGCCATTGTCGCATGGTGGCCCCCGTCACTGTACATGGCCCTTGGCGCATCCCTGCTGCTTCCTCTTCCTCCTCTTCTTCTTCCTCATTGGGGTCCCATCCTCCTCGCGCCTCTCCTCCCACGGAGCCTGGGCCGGCTTTGCCGCCGGAACCAGGGCCGGCTTCGCCGCCTTCTTCCTTTTTCTGCTCCATTTGCTCCCCTTGGTCTTCACTCATGCACCGCAGACAGGTGCGGTTCCAACCAATGCAGCTCTTGGCCAGCCCCTGATGCACAGGCTGGCCACAGGCGCGGCAGACGACTTTCAGGAGCTTTTCCTCGGGCAGGTTCTCCCCACAGACGGCGCAGGGCCCCGTGTAGGCAACCAGGGCACGGGGGCTCATGGGGACGTTCTTCTGTGGAGCATCAGTGACCCCTTGTGGGGTTATTTCTCCGCTGCCGGTCTGTTGTGATCTTGACTGCTGCTTTTCTGGTTGCTCCTCTTGTTCATGCGGCTCCTGTTGCTCATGTTCGGCACGTCTTCCTTCCGCGGAGACCTCCTGCACATCAGAGCCGTCCGTTGGTTCCTCCGGAGGTTCTTGACTCCACACTTCCTCCTGCTCCGACACCTGGCTCTCGCACTGCTCCAGCACCTCCTCCGCGCGCCATCCCCTTGATCCCTTGCGCGCCTCTAGCGGAGGGAGTTCTCCACCCGTACCGGGTATGTGCCTCTGCCAGGCCGGGGGTAGCAAAACGAACTCTGTTGCAGGGTAGCTCATCTCACTGAACCTGTCCGGCCCTTCCAGCCACACTCGTCCCGCGTCCACCGCGGCCACGCGATACACCTGCCGCGCCTCTTCTGGTTCACACCCTGTGCCGGGGAAGGGGCGAAGGTACACCAGATTTCCTTCCTCAATTGCCCCGTGGTTGAGGCGTTGGTTGGCGACATCACATCCGCGCCAAGCCGAAACCGAGGCTCGGAGGCGTGCCTCTGCCCTTACCGCGGCGGTTTTTTTGCATCGCGCCCAGTACCACTCCTGCACTTCCTTGTCCCTTGCCAGCTCCCGCTCCTTCTCTGAGCGTCCATCTTGCTGCTGCTCCGGGTCCAGTGGCAGCAGTAGTGGGGGCTGCGGCATGCCAAGTGCCGCGCGCGGAGGCTCGCCGAAGAGGAGGGCATGTGGCGAGAATGTGGTGGCGCGGCTAGGGGTGATGTTGATGAAGTGGGCCGTCTTTTTGAGGGTCTCCACCCAGTCTGTGACCTCCGCAGTGGCCACTGCCCGCTCCAGGATCTCGTGCAGCCGCTCGACCTGGCCTTGGGATTGAGGTCGGTATCGTCCATAATGCACATGCTGTACTCCCCACTCCGCAAGCTCTTCGCGGAACGCCCCTGCAAACTCAGCACCGTTGTCACTGTGCACCACACGACATCCTTCGAACTTGTAGAACAGCTCTTCCCTGATGAAGCGTGCCGCACGCTCCGAGGACTTGTCGGGAATGGCCCGGACCCACATGTACTTGGTGAAATGATCCATGGCTGCAATCCAGTACCGCTCTCCTTGGGCGCGGCGAGGACGAGGTCCATAGAAGTCAATGATGATACGGTCCAACGGCTCGCCGATGGAGGAGGGTAAGAAGAGCGCCATGTCCCGCGGTGTTATCTTGTGGTGGCGTTCACATGGGGCACGGTGTTGCACCACGTCTTTCACTATCGCCAGGAGGTTTGGTATGTGCAAGATGGGGGTGAGATGCTGCTTGAGTGCCTGGACGCCAGTGTGGTGGTGTTGATGGTATGCTTCGACCACCGCTCGTTGCAAGGTGGTTGGGGGCACCCACAAGACCTGTGGTTTGGTCCGCCACAAACGGCCACCCTCCCACGCGTACTGCTCGCAGGTGTGGGCGAGATCGTCTTTCTTCCTCCTGTCATATTCCACCCCCATCCGCGCCCCCAGGGCCTTGTACACCTTCTTCGCCTCCACCTTCTGCTGTTCCTTGGTTGTGGCGCACAACAGGATGTGCGCAGCTTGCTAGATCCTCCAGTCCTGCATCTCGGCGGGCTTCTCCTTCACCATCTTTCCCACGGCGGCTTCTCCCTGCTTCCTCTTCTTCTCCTTTTCCAGCGTCGGCAGCCCCTGGGTCCTCCTCGCATCTTGTTCCGCCTTCATCGTCTTCAGGCGCCGTTGGTTTTTCTCGTCATAGACGGGGGGCTCCCTGTCCCAGCTGTCCGGTGTGGGGAAGATGCGCAGAATCCCTACCGCGCAGAGTTCCCCTTCATCCCATTGGCTTCGCATTGTCATTTTGGGCACGGCTCCATGCTGTCGACCTCGTGCTCCGCGGACCTCGCTTGCCTCTGATTCTGCCTTCTGTTCCGATGCTGCCTCAGGGAGTCGCAGCAGGCCCCGCCCCTTCATGGTTGGCTGGTCCTCGTCAGGTGATGGTGACTCGCTGAGTTCGGAGATCACCACCCCTCCTGCCTTCTGTTTCGCCGCAGTCACCGCAATACCTTCTTCGATCCCCTCCTTGTGTTGTGGTGTAGCGCCTGCGCTCCCCAGGAGGGGTTGAAGTTGAGTCGGGACCGATCCGGCCGGCAATGGTACATTGCAGGATACTGCCAGGAGCAGGTCCATCGCTTGGGCGACGCTCCGCTAGACCTGCGCGAGCTGTTCCAAGTCAGCAGGCTGACCAATTACTAGGGTGGGGCGGGCTTGTTTACTGCGTTTGACGGGGGTGATGGTCATGGAGCTGTCCTCAATGGTCCCCTTCCCTTTTTCCTTGCGGTGGGATGTTGGTGTAGTCTCCGCTCATGGCGTCTGTTTCTTCGCAGCGGAGTCCTTTTGTGGCTCAGCCTCTTGGCTGACTGACAACGCGTGAACTGGGACCGCCTGCTCCCGGGGAGCCACGGATGCTATAGCTCTTCTAGCTGCATGCTGGAGTTTGGCTCTTCTATCGAGCAGAGCCGGGGACAGAGTCAGTTGTGGGGTGTTATTCCGCGCTCCTCTTCTGGCTGCCGCCGCCTTGGCGCATACGAGCACGTCCTGGGCTCGGACCCCGCTCTCCCCTTGTGCCTCTTCCTGCTGCTCTGCTGCCTGTGCCCCTGCTGCTTGTTTTGCAGTGGTCGCCGCCTCCCTTGCATCTGCCGCCTTTGCCTCCAAAGAGGTTTTTGTCTCTTGTCCTGTTGGGTCTTCCACACCTGCTTCAAGTTCCGCGGCCGCAACTACAGCTTCCACCACAGCTTCTACCTCTTGTGCGATCCTCTGCTCCGCTGCAGCTTCTTCCTTCCGCCTCCGTTCTTCTGTCATCTCATGCCAAAGTGCACGCAGCCGCTCCCTCAGGCTTGTGAGCTCAGAGGAGTCACGGAGATACTCTTGCGCCTCTTCAGTTTCACTGTGGGTGCGGTTCTTTTCCTCGCGGCACACGTTGACTGCTTCACGGGCCCAGTGACGTACTGCCTCTTCTGTTAGTGCTGTGCGGGTTCCTTGAAGGGGTTTCCATAACCCTATCGCTACCTCGGTCACGGCCCTTTGGCGCGTGGTGTTGTCTTGAGTCAGCTGCCAGGCGTTGGCGATAGCGGTGAACCAATGCTCATGCTGCTGCTTCGCCGCGGAGATGGCTGCCAGTTCTGCCGCGGTGTACTGCAGTCCCCACCTGCGGGAGGTGAGCCCGAATAGGTAGCCCCACCTCGAGAGGTCCGCTGTTGCCTTGCGGTCCGGTACTTCCATTGTTCTTGCCGGCATGCGGGCGACGTGGTATACCGTGAGTGCCCGGGCACGCTCCTGGAGTAGATGTACACAGCGGCGTGTGGGATTCGCAGTCTGGTCACGGCGGACCAGGAGCCACCATTCGCGGGCAGCATCCATATTATGGTCAGATTGTATCGTGTCCAGGAGCGTTGCCACACCCGCCATGGCTTGCGCTGGACGAAGATTGAGGAGGTCGCGGAGCACCGAAAGGAGACGCTCAGCCCCCGCTGTTTCCAGTAACTGTACCTGTCGCGCTCGCGGCCCCAAGGCAAGGGCGGTCTTGGCCGCTCCCTTCAGTGCCACTTGCCAGGCGGGGTTGAAGAAGGAGTCCCCCAAGCTTGCATGGACTGCCTCCGGGAGCTCGTCGAGTAAGTGGATGATCACGCTGCTTACCATGTCCAGCAGGTAATCCGTCTTGGAATGATCTCCACTGTCCCTAGAGCTTTCCTCCAGACGAGTCTGTGCGCCCTCCATGATTGTGCCGGCACTAAGCAAGGGGCGTAGGGTTTCACGTGAGGCCGGTGGAGAGGAGGAGTGCGCGGTTGGTGCAGATGGGCCGGATGGTGGTGGTGCTCCCACAGCTCTCATCACCACTAGGGATGCAGCAGGGCCAGATGGCGGAGGCGTACTGGGTGACGCTACCGTTATTGCTCCGGTGAGGCTTGGTGCCGGGGGTGCCCCACGGGATGCGGCTACGTCTGGTGTTGCGGAATGGCCCGGTGCCGGAAGGCCTCCGGGTAATGCTGGTGCTCGGAATGCCGCAAAGGCTTCCGGTGCGGCGGGGGGACCTGGTGCCGGCGAGGCTTCGGATGTCCCCGCCCTTGCTGTCGCCGCAGGAGTTGGGGCCAGACGGGCTCCAGGAATCGCTACTGCTGCTGCGGACGAGCCTGATGCTGGAGGTCCTCCTGGGGTTGCACCGGATGCTGCTACCACTGGTGATGCAGACCGTCTTGCACTAGTTGTAACACGGCCCGCGGGCTGTCGTCGGAAGGTCCGTCTCGTGGCACGCTCACCCCCCCCCCCCCGTTTGAGG
>SZWC01000036.1:2039-37914 GCA_023375785.1 Penium margaritaceum | reverse complement strand
AGAAACACAGTGGTCAGAAACACAATGGTCAGAAAAACAATGGTCAGAAACACAGTGGTCAGAAACACAGTGGTCAGAAACACAGAGGTCAGAAACACACTGGAAAGAAACACACTGGTAAAAAACACAGTAATCAGAAGCACACTGGTCAGAAACACAGGGGTGAAAAACACACTGGTCAGAAACACACTGGTCAGAAGCACAATGGTCAGAAACACTGTGGTCAGAAACACAGTGGTCAGAAACACAGTGTTCAGAAACACACTGGTCAGGACACACTGGTCATAAACACACTGGTCAGAAACACACTGTTCAGAAACGCACTGGTCAGAAACACACTGGTCAGACACACACTGGTCAGAAACACACTGCTCAGAAACACAGTTGTCAGAAACACACTGGTCAGAAACACACTGGTGAGAAACACACTGGTCGGAAACACACTGGTCAGAAACATAATGGTCAGAAGCACACTGTTCAGAAACACAGTGGTCAGAAACATAGTGGTCAGAAACACAGTGGTCCGAAACAGAGTGGTCGGAAACACACTGGTCAGAAACACAGTGGTAAGACACACAGTGGTTGGCAACACAGTGGTCAGAAGCACGGTAGTCATAAACATAGTGGTCAGAAACACATTGGTCAGAAACACAGTGGTCAGAAACACACCGGTCAGACACGCAGTGGTCAGAAACACACTGGTCAGAAACTCTGTTGTCAGAAACACAATGGTCAGAAACACAGTGGCCAGACACACACTGGTCAGAAACACACTGGTCAGCAACACACTGGTCAGAAACACACTGGTCAGAAACACAGGGCTCAGAAAGACAGTGGTCAGAAACACAGCGATCAGAAACACAGTGGTCAGCAACACAATGGTCAGAATCACAGTGGTCAGAAATACAGTGCTCAGAAACACAGTGGTTGGAAACACACTGTTCATAAACACAGTTGTCAGAAACACAGTGCTCCGAAACACATTGGTCAAAAACACATTCGTCAGAAACACAGTGGTCAGAAACACACTGGTCAGAAATACACTGGTCGGAAACGCAGTGGTCAGAAACACACTGGTCAGAAACACAGTAGTAAGAAACACACTGTTCAGAAACACAGTGGTTAGAAACACAGTGGTCAGAAACACAGTCGTCAGGAACACAGAGGTCATAAACACACTGGTCAGAAACACATTGGTCAGAATCACAGTGGTCAGAAACACACTAGTCAGAAACAGAGTGGTCAGAAACACATTGGTGAGAAACATACTTGTCAGAAACACAGTGGTGAGAAACACAGTGGTCAGAAACACAGTGGTCAGAAACAAACAGGTCAGAGGTACACAGGTCAGAAACAGAATGGCCAGAATCACAGTGGTCAGAAACACAGTGGTCAGAAACACAGTGGTCAGAAACACAGTGGTCAGAAAAACAGTGGTCAGAAACACACTGGTCAGAAACACAGTGGTCAGAAATACAGTTGTCAGAAACACAGTGGTCAGAAACACAGTGGTCAGAAACACAGTGGTCAGAAACACAGTGGTCAGAAACACAGTGGTCAGAAACACACTGGTCAGAAACACAGTGGTCAGAAATACAGTTGTCAGAAACACAGTGGTCAGAAACACGATGGTCGGAAACACGTTGGTCAGAAGCAGAGTGGTGGGAAACACACTGGTTAGAAACCCACTGGTCAAAAACACAGTGGTCAAAAACACATTCGTCAGAAACACAGTGGTCAGAAGCGCAATGGTTAGAAACATAGTGGTCAGAAACACAGTGGTCCGAAACAGAGTGGTCGGAAACACATTGCTCAGAAACACAGTGTTCAGAAACACACTGGTCAGAAAGACAGTGGTCAGAAACACAGTGGTCCGAAACAGAGTGGTCGGAAACACATTGCTCAGAAACACAGTGTTCAGAAACACACTGGTCAGAAAGACAGTGGTCAGAAACACAGTGGTCCGAAACAGAGTGGTCGGAAACACATTGCTCAGAAACACAGTGTTCAGAAACACACTGGTCAGAAAGACAGTGGTCAGAAACACAGTGGTCCGAAACAGAGTGGTCGGAAACACATTGCTCAGAAACACAGTGTTCAGAAACACACTGGTCAGAAAGACAGTGGTCAGAAACACAGTGGTCCGAAACAGAGTGGTCGGAAACACATTGCTCAGAAACACAGTGTTCAGAAACACACTGGTCAGAAAGACAGTGGTCAGAAACACAGTGGTCCGAAACAGAGTGGTCGGAAACACATTGCTCAGAAACACAGTGTTCAGAAACACACTGGTCAGAAAGACAGTGGTCAGAAACACAGTGGTCCGAAACAGAGTGGTCGGAAACACATTGCTCAGAAACACAGTGTTCAGAAACACACTGGTCAGAAAGACAGTGGTCAGAAACACAGTGGTCCGAAACAGAGTGGTCGGAAACACATTGCTCAGAAACACAGTGTTCAGAAACACACTGGTCAGAAAGACAGTGGTCAGAAACACAGTGGTCCGAAACAGAGTGGTCGGAAACACATTGCTCAGAAACACAGTGTTCAGAAACACACTGGTCAGAAAGACAGTGGTCAGAAACACAGTGGTCCGAAACAGAGTGGTCGGAAACACATTGCTCAGAAACACAGTGTTCAGAAACACACTGGTCAGAAAGACAGTGGTCAGAAACACAGTGGTCCGAAACAGAGTGGTCGGAAACACATTGCTCAGAAACACAGTGTTCAGAAACACACTGGTCAGAAAGACAGTGGTCAGAAACACAGTGGTCCGAAACAGAGTGGTCGGAAACACATTGCTCAGAAACACAGTGTTCAGAAACATAGTGGTTGGAAACAGAGTGGTTAGAAACACGATGGTCAGACACACAGTGGTCAGAAACACCGTGGTCAAAAAACACACCGGTCAGAAACGCAGTGGTCAGAAACACACTGGTCAGAAACTCTGTGGTCAGAAACACACTGGTGAGAAACACAGTGGTCACAAACATAGTGGTCAGAAACACACTAGTAAGAAACCCAGTGGTCAGAAATACAGTGGTCAGAAACATAGGTCAGAAACATACTGGTCAGAAACACACTGGTCATGAACACAGTGGTAAAAAACACTCTGGTCAAAAACACAGGGGTCAGAATCACAGTGGACAGAAAAACAGCGGTCAGAAACACAGTGGTCAGAAATACACTGGTCAGAAACACAGTGGTGAGAAAGACAGTGCTCCAAAGCAAAGTGGTCAGAAACACACTGGTCAGAAACCCAGTGGTCAGAAATACAATGGTTAGAAACACATTGGACAGAAGCACACTGGTCAGAAACACAGTGGTCAGAAACACAGTGATCATAAACACAGTGGTCAGAAACACAGTGGTCAGAAACACAGTGGTCAAAAGCACACTGGTCAGAAACACAGTGGTCAGAAGCACACTGGTCAGAACCACAGTGGTCAGAAACACAGTGGTTAGAAACACAGTGGTCAGAAACACAGTTGTCAGAAACACACTGGTCAGAAACACAGTGGTCAGAAACACAGTGGTAAGAAACACACTGGTCAGAAACACAGTGGTCAGAAACACAGTTGTCAGAAACACAGTGGTAAAAAACACAGTGGTCAGAAACACACTGGTCAGAAACACAGTGGTCAGAAATACCCTGGTCAGAAACACACTGGTCAGAAACAAAGTGATCAGAAACACAGTGGTTAGAAACACAGTGGTCAGAAACACAGTTGTCAGAAACACACTGGTCAGAAACACAGTGGTAAAAAACACAGTGGTCATAAACACACTGGTCAGAAACACAGTGGTCAGAAATACAGTGGTCAGAAACACAGTGGTCAGAAACACGATCGTCAGAAACACGGTGGTCAGAAACACAGTGGTGAGAAACACACTGGTTAGAAACCCACTGGTCAAAAACACAGTGGTCAGAAACACACTGGTCAGAAACACAGTGCTCAAAAACACAGTGGTTAGAAACACAGTTGTCGGAAACAGAGTGGTCGGAAACACACTGCTCAGAAACACAGTGGTCAGAAACACATTGGTTGGAAACACAGTGGTCAGAAACACGATGGTCAGAAACACGGTGGCCAGAAACACAGTAGTCAGAAGCACAGTGGTCAGAAACACACCGGTCAGAAACGCAGTGGTCAGAAACACACTGGTCATAAACTCTGTTGTCAGAAACACACTGGTGAGAAACACAGTGGTCACAAACATAGTGGTCAGAAACACACTAGTAAGAAACCCAGTGGTCAGAAACACAGAGGTCAGAAACATAGTGGTCAGAAACACACTGGTCAGAAACACACTGATCAGGAACACAGTGGTCAAAAACACTCTGGTCAAAAACACATAAGTAAACAGTGGTCAGAAACACAGCGGTCAGAAACACAGTTGTCAGAAATACACCGGTCAGAAACACAGTGGTGAGAAACACAGTGCTCCAAAACAATGTTTTCAGAATAACACTGGTCAGAAACCCAGTGGTCAGAAATGCAGTGGTCAGAAACACATTTGACAGAAGCACACTGGTCAGAAACACAGTAGTCAGAAACACAGTGATCATAAACACAGCGGTCAGAAACACAGTGGTCAGAAACACATGGGTCAAAAACACAATAGTCAGAAACACAGTGGTCAGAAACAAACTGGTCAGAAATACAGTGGTCAGAAACACAGTTGTCAGAAACATACTGGCCAGAAACACACTGGTCATAAACACACTGGTCAGGGGCACACATGTAAGAAACACAGTGGTCAGAAACACAGTGGTCAGAAACACGGTGGTCAGAAACACACTCGTCAGAAACATTGTGGTCAGAAACACACAGGTCCGAAACCCAGTGGACAGAAACACGCTGGTCAGAAACACATTTGTCCAAAATACAGTGGTCAGAAACACACTGGTCAGAAGCACATGGGTCAGAAACACACTGGTCAGAAACGCACTGGTCAGAAGCACAATGGTCGGAAACACAGTGCTCAGAAACACAGTGGTCAGAAACACACTGGTCAGAAACACAGTGGACAGAAACACGCTGGTCAGAAACACATTGGTCAGAAACACAGTGGTCAGAAACACAGTGGTCAGAAAGACACTGGTCAGAAACACACTGGTCAGAAACACAGTGGACAGAAACACGCTGGTCAGAAACACATTGGTCAGAAACACAGTGGTCAGAAACACAGTGGTCAGAAAGACACTGGTCAGAAACACACTGGTCAGAAACACAGTGGACAGAAACACGCTGGTCAGAAACACATTGGTCAGAAACACAGTGGTCAGAAACACAGTGGTCAGAAAGACACTGGTCAGAAACACACTGGTCAGAAACACAGTGGACAGAAACACGCTGGTCAGAAACACATTGGTCAGAAACACAGTGGTCAGAAACACAGTGGTCAGAAAGACACTGGTCAGAAACACACTGGTCAGAAACACAGTGGACAGAAACACGCTGGTCAGAAACACATTGGTCAGAAACACAGTGGTCAGAAACACAGTGGTCAGAAAGACACTGGTCAGAAACACACTGGTCAGAAACACAGTGGACAGAAACACGCTGGTCAGAAACACATTGGTCAGAAACACAGTGGTCAGAAACACAGTGGTCAGAAAGACACTGGTCAGAAACACACTGGTCAGAAACACAGTGGACAGAAACACGCTGGTCAGAAACACATTGGTCAGAAACACAGTGGTCAGAAACACAGTGGTCAGAAAGACACTGGTCAGAAACACACTGGTCAGAAACACAGTGGACAGAAACACGCTGGTCAGAAACACATTGGTCAGAAACACAGTGGTCAGAAACACAGTGGTCAGAAAGACACTGGTCAGAAACACACTGGTCAGAAACACAGTGGTCAGAAACACAGTGGTCAGAAACACAGTGTTCAGAAACACACTGGTCAGAACACACTGGTCAGAAACACGGTGGTCAGAAACACAGTGGTCAGAAAGACACTGTTCAGAAACACACTGGTCAGAAACACACTGGTCAGACACACACTGGTCAGAAACACACTGCTCAGAAACACAGTTGTCAGAAACACACTGGTCAGAAACACACTGGCCAGAAACACACTGGTCAGAAACACTGAGGTCAGAAAAAAAGCGGTCAGAGACACGGTGGTCAGAAACGCAGTGGTCAGAAACACAATGGTCAGTAACCCAGCGGTCAGAAACACACTAATCAGAAACACTGTGGTCAGAAACACACTGGTCATGAACACACTGGTCAGAGGCACACTGGTTCAGAAACACAAGTGTCAGAAACACAGTGGTCAGAAACACAGTGGTCAGAAACACAATGGTCAGAGACATAGTGGTCAGAAACACACTGGTTAGATATCCACTGGACAGAAACACACTGGACAGAAACACATGGGTCAGAAACACACCGGTCTGAAACACAGGGGTCAAAAACACACTGGTCAGAAACACACTGGTCAGAAGGACAATGGTGAGAAACACACTGGTCAGAAACACACTGGTCAGAAACACACTAGTCAGAAACACAGTGGTCAGAACCACAGTGGTCAGAAATACAGCGGTCAGAAACACAGTGGTCAGAAACACAGTAGTAAGGAACACCGTGGTTGGAAACACAGTGGTCAAAAACACAGTGGTCACAAACACAGCGGTCAGAGACCCAGTGGTAAGAAACACACTCCTCAGAAACACACTGGTCAGAAACACAGTGGTCAGAAACACAGTGGTCAGAAACACGGTGGTCAGAAACACAGTGGTCAGAAACATTGTGGTCAGAAATACAGTGGTCAGAAACACAGTTGTCTGAAAAACAGTGGTCAGAAACACTCTGGTCATAAACACAGTGATGAGAAACATAGTGGTCAGAAAAACACTGGTCAGAACCACAGTGGTCAGAAACACACTGCTCAGAAACACAGTGGACAGAAACACACTGCTCAGAAACACAGTGGTCAAAAACACAGTGGTCACAAACACAGTGGTCAGAGACCCAGTGGTTAGAACCCCGCTGGTCAGAAACACAGTGGTCAGAAACACAGTGGTCAAAAACACACTGGTCAGAAACACTCTGGTCAGAAACACAGTGGTCAGAAACATACTGGTCAGAAACACAGGGGTCACAAATACCGTGGTCAGAAACACGGTGGTCATAAACACTGTGGTCAGAAACACACTGGTCAGAAACACAGAGGTCAGAAACACAGTGGTCAGAAACACAGTGGTCAGAAGCACAATGGTCAGAAACACAGTGGTCAGACACACGGTGGTCAGAAACACACAGGTCAGAAACACAGTGGTTAGAAACACACTAATCAGAAACACACTGGTCATAAACAAAGTGGTAAAAAACACAATGGTCAGAAACATAGCAGTCAGAAACACAGTGGTCAAAAACACACTGGTCAGAAACACAGTGGTCAGAAACACACAAGTCAGAAACACAGTGGTCAGAATCATACTGGGCAGAAACATAGTGGTCAGAAACACAGTGGTCAGAAACACACCGGTCAGAAACCCAGTGGTCAGAAACTCTGTGGTCCGAAACACACTGGTCAGAAACACACTTGTCACAAACACACTGGTCAGAAACACAATGGTCAGAAACACACTGGTCAGAAACACACTGGTCAGAAACACGGTGGTCATAAACACAGTGCTCGGAAACACAGTGGTCAGAAACACGGTGGTAAGAAACACAGTGGTCAGCAACATACTGGTCAGAAACATAGTGGTCTGAAACACTGTGGTCAGAAACACAGTGGTCAGAAACACAGTGGTCAGAAACACAGTGGTCACAGTGGTGAGAAACACAGTGGTCGGAAACACAATGGTCAGAAACGCAGTGGTCAGACACACAGTCGTCATGAAGACACTAGTGAGAAACACGCTGGTCTGAAACACAGTGGTCAGAAACACACTGGTCACAAACACAGTGGTCAGAAAAACACTGGTCAGAAACACTCTGGTCAGAAACACAGTGGTCTGAAACACAGTGGTCAGAAACATAGTGGTAAGAAACACATTGGTAAGAGACACACTGATCAGAAACACAGTGGTCTGATACACAGTGGTCAGAAACACAGTGATCACAAACACAGTGGTCAGAAACACAGTGGTAATAAACATAGTGGTCAGAAACACAGTGGTAACAGATTGGTGAGAAAGACACTGGTCAGAAACACACTGGTCAGAAACACAGTGGTCAGAAACACACTGGTAAGAAACACAGTGGCCAGAAACACAGTGGTCAGAAACACAATTGTCAGAAACAGAGTGGTCAGAAACACAGTGGTCAGAAACACAGTGGCTGGAAACACAATGGTCAGAAACACGGTGGTCAGAAACACAGTGGTCAGAAACACAGTGGTCAGAAACACAGTGGTGAGAAACACACCGGTCAGAAACGCAGTGGTCAGAAAGACACTGGTCAGAAACTCTGTGGTCAGAAACACAGTGGTCACAAACACAGTGGTCAGAAACACACTGGTCAGAAACACAGTGGTCAGGAACAAAGTTTTTAAAAACACACTGGTCAAAAACACTGGGGTCAGAAACACAGTGGTCAGAAACACAGCGGTCAGGAAAACAGTGGTCAGAAACACACTTGTCAGAAACACATTGGTCAGATACACAGTGCTCAGAAACACAGTGGTCAGAAACACACTGGTCAGAAACCCAGTGGTCAGATATACAGTGGTCAGAAACACATTGGTCATAAAAACAGTGGTCAGAAACACAGTGGTCAAAAACACACTGGTCAGAAACACGGTGGTCAGAAACACACTGGTCAGACATACACTGGTCAGAAACACAGTGGTCAGAAACACACTGGTCAGAAAAGCAGTGGTCAGAAACACAGTGATCAGAAACACAGTGGTCAGTAACACACAGGTCAGAAACACATTGGTCAGAAACACAGTGGTCAGAAACACATTGGTCAGAGACACAGAGGTCAGAAACACCCTGGTCAGAAACACAGTGGTCAGAAACACACTGGTCATAAACAAAGTGGTCAGAAACAAACTGGTCAGAGGCATTCTTGTTAAAAACACAATGGTCAGAAACACAATGGTCAGAAAAACATTGGTCATAAACACACTGGTCAGAAACACACTGGTCAGAGACACACTGGTCAGAAACACAGTGGTCAGAAACACAGTGGTCAGAAACACGGTGGTCAGAAACACAATGGTCAGAAACACACTGGTCACAAACACAGTGGTCAGGGTCACACTGGTCAGAAACCCTGTGGTCAGAAACACACTGGCCTGAAACACAGTGGCCAGAAACACACTGGTCAGGAACACTGGGGTCAGAAACACAATGGTCAGAAACATCGTGGTCAGGAACACAGTCGGCAGAAACACAGTGGTCAGTAATCAAGCTGTTAAAAAGAAACTGATCAGAAACACAGTGGCCAGAAACACACTGGTTTGAAACACACTGGTCAGGGGTCACTGGTCAGAAACACAGTGGTCAGACACACAGTGGTTTGAAACACAGTAATCAGAAACACACAGGTCAGAAACACAGTGGTCAAAAACTCACTGGTCAGAAAGCCAGTGGACAGAAGCACACTGGTCAGAAACACAATGGTCAGAAACACACTGGTCAGAAACACATGGGTCTCAAACACACTGGTCAGAAACACACTGGTCAGAGGCACAATAGTCAGAAACACAGTGGTCAGAAACACACTGGTTAGAAACACACAAGTAAGAAACACAGTGGTCACAAACACAGTGGTCAGAAACACAGTGGTCAGAAACACGGTGGTCAGGAACACGGTAGTCAGAAACACAGTGCTCAGAAACACAGTGGTCACAAACACAGTGGTCAGAAACACTGTGGTCAGAAACACACTGGTCAGGCACTCAGTGGTCAGAAATACAGTGGTCAGAAACACACAGGTCAGAAACACAGTGGTTAGAAACACACTAGTCAGAAACACAGTGGTCAGAAACACAGTGGTTAGAAACACAGTGGTCAGAAACCCAGTGGTCAGAAACACACTGGTCAGAAACAAAGTGGTCAGAAACACAGTGGTCAGAAACACATTGGTCAGAAACACATTGGTCAACAGCACAATGGTCAGAAGTAGAGTGGTCAGAAACACAGTGGTCAGAAACACACTGGTCAGAAACACAGTGGTCAACAGCACAATGGTCAGAAGTAGAGTGGTCAGAAACACAGTGGTCAGAAACACACTGGTCAGAAACACATTGGTCAGAAACACGATAGTCAGAAACACAGTGGTCAGAAACACAGTGGTCAGAAACACAGTGGTCGGAAACATAGTGGGCAGGAACACAGTGGTCAAAAACACATTGGTCAAAAACACAGAGGTCAGAAACACCGTGGTCAGAAACACACAAGTCAGAAACACAGTGGTCAGGAGTCCACTGGTCATAAACAAAGTGGTCAGAAACAAACTGGTCAGAGGCACACTTGTCAAAAACACAATGGTCAGAAACACAATGGTCAGAAACACAGTGGTCATAAACACACTGGTCAGAAACACACTGGTCAGAAACACAGTGGTCAGATACACAGTGGTCAGAAACACAGTGGTGAGAAACACACCGGTCAGAAACACAGTGGTCAGAAACCCAGTGGTCAGAAACACACTGGTCAGAAACACAGGGGTCAGAAACACAGTGGTCAGAAACCCAGTGGTCAGAAACACACTGGTCAGAAACACAGGGGTCAGAAACACAGTGGTCAGAAACCCAGTGGTCAGAAACACACTGGTCAGAAACAAAGTGGTCAGAAACAAACTGGTCAGAGGCACACTTGTCAAAAACACAATGGTCAGAAACACAATGGTCAGAAACACAGTGGTCATAAACACACTGGTCAGAAACACACTGGTCAGAAACACAGTGGTCAGAAACACAGTGGTCATAAACATAGTGGTCAGAAACACGGTGGTCAGAAACACACTGGTCAGAAACACACGGGTCAGAAACACAGTGGTCAGAAACACACTGGTCAGAAACCCTGTGGTCAGAAACACACTGGCCTGAAACACATTGGCCAGAAACACACAGGTTAGAAACACTGGGGTCAGAATCACAATGGTCAGAAACACCGTGGTCAGAAACACAGTTGTGAAAAACACAGTGGTCAGTAATCCAGCGGTCAGAAAGAAACTGATCAGAAACACAGTGGCCAGAAACACAGTGGCTTTAAACACACTGGTCAGAGGCACACTGGTCAGAAACACAGTGGTCAGAAACACAGTGGTCAGAAACAGAGTGATCAGAAACACACTGGTCAGAAACACAGTGCTCAAAAGCACACTGGTCAGAAACCGAGTGGACAGAAACACACCGGTCAGAAACACAGTGGTCAGAAACACACTGGTCAGAAACACATGGGTCTGAAACACACTGGTCAGAAACACACTGGTCAGAAGCACAATGGTCAGAAACACAGTGGTCCGAGACACACTGGTAAGAAACACACTAGTAAGAAACACAGTGGTCAGAAACACAGTGGTCAGAAACACAGTGGTCAGAAACACAGTGGTCAGAAGCACGGTAGTTAGAAACACAGTGCTCAGAAAGACATTGGTCACAAACACAGTGGTCAGAAACACTGTGGTCAGAAACACGCTGGTCAGGCACACAGTGGTCAGAAATACAGTGGTCAAAAACACACAGGTCAGAAACACAGTGGTCAGAAACACACCATTCAGAAACACAGTGGTCAGAAACACAGTGGTTAGAAACACAATGGTCAGAAATCCAGGGGTCAGAAACACACTGGTCAGAAACAAAGTGGTCAGAAACATATTGGTCAGAAACACACCGGTCAAAAGCACAGTGGTCAGAAGTAGAGTGGTCAGAAACACAGTGGTCATAAACACACTGGTCAGAAACACATTGGTCAGAAGCACAATGGTCAGAAACAAGATAGTTAGAAACACAGTGGTCTGAAACACAGTGGTCAGAAACACAGTGGTCAATAACATTGTGGGCAGAAACACAGTGGTCATAAACACATTGGTCAGAAAGACGGAGGTCAGAAACACCCTGGTCAAGAACACACTAGTGAGAAACACAGTGGTCAGGAATACACTGGTCAGAAACAAGGTGGTCAGAAACAAACTGGTCAGAGGCACACTTGTCAAAAACACAATGGTCAGAATCACAATGGTCAGAAACACAGTGTTCATAAACACACTAGTCAGAAACACACTGGTTAGAAACACAGTGGTCAGAAACAAACTGGTGAGAAACACAGTGGTCAGAAACACGTTGGTCAGAAACATACTGGTCAGAAACACACTGGTCGGAAACACAGTGGTCAGAAACACACTGGTCAGAAATCCTCTGGTCAGAAACACACTGGCCTGCAACACAGTGGCCAGAAACACACTGGTCAGAAACACTGGGGTCAGAAACACAATGGTCAAAAACACCGTGGTCAGAAACACAGTCGTCATAAACAAAGTGGTCAGTAATCCAGGGGTCAGAAAGAAACTGATCAGAAACACAGTGGCCAGAAACACACTGGTTATAAACATACTGGTCACAGGCACACTGATCAGAAACACGGTGGTCAGAAACACAGTGGTCAGAAACACAGTGGTCAAAAACACACTGGTCAGAAACCCAGTGGACAGAAACACACTGTTCAGAAACACAGTGGTCAGAAACACACTGGTCAGAAACACATGGGTCTGAAATACACTGGTCACAAACACACTGGTCAGAAGCACAATGTTCAGAAACACAGTGGTCAGAAACACAGTGGTCAGAAACACACTAGTAAGAAACACAGTGGTCAGAAACATAGTGGTCAGAAACACAGTGGTCAGAAACACAGTGGTCAGAAATACGGTAGTCATATACACAGTGCTCAGAAACACAGTGGTCACAAACACAGTGGTCAAAAACACTGGTCAGAAACACACTGGTCAGGCACACAGTGGTCATAAATACAGTGGTCAGAAACACACAGGTCAGAAACACAGTGGTCAGAAACACACTAGTCAGAAACACAGCGGTCAGAAACACATTGGTTAGAAACACAATGGTCAGAAACCCAGTGGTCAGAAACACACTGGTCAGAAACAAAGTGGTCAGAAACACATTGGTCAGAAACACATTGGTCAGAAACACACCGGTCAAAAGCACAGTGGTCAGAAGTAGAGTGGTCAGAAACACAGTGGTCAGAAACAAAATTGTCAAAGGCGCAGTGGTCATAAACACAGTGGTCAGAAACACACTGGTCAGAACCACACTCGACAGGAATACATTGGTCAGAAACACACTGGTCTGAAACACAGTGGTCAGAAACACAATTGTCAGAAACACACTGGTCAGAAACACAGTGGTCAGAAACACAGTGGTTAGAATCACAGTGGTCAGAAACACAGAGGTCAGAAACACACTGGTCAGGAACACACTGGTCAGAAACACAGTGGTCAGAAACACACTGGTCAGAAACACAGTGGGCAGAATCATAGTGGTGAGAAACACACTGGACAGAAACACAGTGGTCAGAAACACATTGGTCAAAAACACACTGGCCAGAAACACACTGGTCAGAAACACAATGGTCAGAAACACAGTGGTCAGAAACACAGTGGTCAGAAACACGCTGGCCAGAAACACACTGGTCAGAAACACATCGGTAAGAAACACAGTGGTTTGAAACACAGTGGTCGGAAACACAATGGTCAGAAAGACACTTGTGAGAAACACACTGGTCAGAAACATAGTGGTCAGAAACACACTGGTCAGAAACCCAATGGTCAGAAACACAGTGGTCAGAAACAAAGTGGTCAGAAACACAGTGGGCATAAACACACAAGTCAGAAACTCTGTGGTCAGAAACACACTGGTCAGAAACACAGTGGTCATATAGACACTGGTCTGAAACACTGGGGTCAGAAACGCAGTGGTCAGAAACACAGTGGTCAGAAACACAGTTGTCATAAACACACTGGTTAGAGGCACACTGGTCAGAAACACAGTGGTCAGAAACACGGTGGTCAGAAACACAGTGGTCAGAAACACACTGGTCAGACACACAGTTGTCAGAAACACACTGGTCAGAAACCCACTGGACAGAAACATACTGTTCAGAAACAAAGTGGTTAGAAACACAGTGGTCAGAAACACCGGGGTCACAAACACACAGGTCAGAAACACACTGGTCAGAAGCACAATGGTCAGAAACAATGTGGCCAGAAACACACTGGTCAGAAGCACACTGGTCAGAAACACAATGGAAAGAAACACAGTGGTCAGAAACACAGTGGTCAGAAAAATAGTGGTCAGAAAAACAGTGGTCAGAAACACGATGGTCACAAACACATTGGTCAGAAACACAGTGGTCAGAAACACCAGGGTCAGAAACACACTGGTCATAAACACACTGGTCAGAAGCACAATGGTCAGAAACACATTTGTCAGCAACACTCTGGTCAGAAACCCACTGGACAGAAACACACTGGTCAGAAACACAGTGGTCAGATCACAGTGGTCAGAAACACCGGGGTCATAAACACACTGGTCAGAAACAACCTGGTCAGAAACACAGCGTTCAGAAAACACATGTCAGAAAAACAGTGGTCAGAAACACAGTGGTCAGAAACACAATGGTCAGAAACACAATGGTCAGAAACCCAGTGGTCAGAAACACACTCGTCAGAAACACAGTGGTCAGAAACACTGTGGTTAGAAACACACTGGTCAGAAAAAAAGTGGTCAGAAACAGAGTGGTCTGAAACACATTGGTCAGAAACAAACTGGTCGTAGGCACAGTGGTGAGAAACACAGTGGTCAGAAACACACTGGTCAGAAAGACAGTGGTCAGAAACACAGTGGTCAGAAACACACTGGTCAGAAACACACTGGTCAGAAGCACAATGGTCATAAACACAGTGGTCAGAAACACAGCGTTCAGAAACACACAGGTCAGAAACACAGTAGTCAGAAACACAGTGGTCAGAAACACACTGGTCAGAAACACAATGGTCAGAAACCCAGTGGTCAGAAACACACTCGTCAGAAACACAGTGGTCAGAAACACAGTGGTTAGAAACACACTGGTCAGAAAAAAAGTGGTCAGAAACAGAGTGGTCTGAAACACAGTGGTCAGAAACAAACTGGTCGTAGGCACAGTGGTCAGAAACACAGTGGTCAGAAACACACTGGTCAGAAAGACAGTGGTCAGAAACACAGTGGTCAGAAATACACTGGTCAGAAACAGAGTGTTCAGAAAGAGAGTGGTCATAAACACAGTGGTCAGAAACACAGAGGTCAGAAACACAGTGGACAGAAGCACAGTGGTCAGAAACACACTGGTCAGAAACACAGTGGTCACAAGCACAGTGGTGAGAAACACTATGGACAAAAACACAGTGGTTTGAAACACAGTGGTCAGAAACACAGTGGTCAGAGGCACACTGGTCAGAAACACAGTGGTCAGAAACACAGTGGTCAAAAACACACTGGTCAGAAACACAATGGTCAGAAACACACTGGTCAGAAACACAGTAGTCAGAAACACTGTGGTCAGAAACACACTGGTCAGAATCAGAGTGGTCGGAAACACAGTGGTCATAAAGATTCTGGTCATAAACACACTGGTCAGAAACACAGTGGTCAGAAACACAATGGTCAGAAACACAGTGGTCAGAAACACAATGGTCAGAAACACACTGGTCAGGAACACATCGGACAGAAACACAGTGGTCATAAACACACCAGTCAGAAACAAACTGGTCAGAAACACAGTGGTCTAAAAAACACTGGTCACAAATCCAGTGGTTAGAGACCCACTGGTCAGAAACACATTGGTGAGAAACACACTAGTCAGAAACACTGGGGTCAGAAACACAGTGGTGAGAAACACAGTGGTCAGAAACACAGTGGTCAGAAACACAGTGGTCAGAAACCCAGTGGTTAGAAACACACTGATCAGAAACACAGTGGTCAGAAACATACTCGTCATAAACACACTGGTCAGAGGCACACTGCTCAGAAACACAGTGGTGAGAAACACAGTGGTCAGAAACACAGTGTTTAGAAACACAATGGTCAGGATCATAGTGATCAGAAGCATACTGGTCAGAAACACTATGGTCAGAAACACAGTGGTCAGAAACACAGGGTTCAGAAACACACTGGTCAGAAACACACCGGTCAGAAGCACAATGGTCAGAAACACAGTGGTCAGAAACACACCGGTCAGAAGGACAGTGGTCAGAAACACAGTGGTCAGAAACATAGTGGTCAGAAACACAATGGTCAGAAACACCGTGGTCAGAAACACAGTGGTCAACAACACAGTGGTCGGAAACACAGTGGTCAGAAACACAGTGGTCTGAAATACACTGGTAAAAAACATAGTGGTCAGAAATACACTGGTCAGAAACACAGTGTTCAGAAACACAGTGGTCAGAAACACAGTGGTCACAAACACACTGGTCAGAAAAACACCGGGCAGAAACACAGTGGTCAGAAACACAGTGGTCAGAATCACAGTGGTCACAAACAAACTGGTCAGAGGCACAGTGGTCAGAACCACAGTGGTCAGAAACACACTGGTCAGAAACACAATGGTGAGAAATACACTGGTCAGAAACAGAGTGGTCAGAAACACAGTGGTCAGAAACACATTGGTCAGAAACACAGTGGTCAGAAACAAACTGGTCAGTTGCTCACTGGTCAGAAACACAATGGTCAGAAACACAGTGGTCAGAAACACAGTGGTCATAAACACACTGGTCAGAAACACACTGGTCAGAAACACACTGGTCAGAAACACAGTGGTCAGAAACACAGTGGTCAGAAACACACTGGTCAGAAACACACTGGTCAGAAACACACTGGTCAGAAACACAGTGGTCAGAAACACAGTGGTCCGAAACACAGTGGTCACAAACTCATTGGCCAGAAACACAGTGGTGACAAACAGAGTGGTCAGAAACACAGTGGTCAGAAACACAGTGGTCACATACACATTGGACAGAAACACAGTGGTCAGAAAAACACTGGTCAAAAACACAGTGGTCTGAAACACAGTGGTCAGAAACCCAGTTGTCAGAAACACCCTGGTCAGAAACACACTGGTCAGAAACACGGTGGTCATAAACATATTGGTCAGAAACACACTGGTCAGAAACACAGTGGTCAGAAACACAGTTGTCAGAAACACAGTGGTCAGAAACACAGTGGTCAGAAACACAATGGTCAGAAACCCAGTTGTCAGAAACACACTGGTCAGAAACACACTGGTCAGAAACACGGTGGTCATAAACATATTGGTCAGAAACACACTGGTCAGAAACACAATGGTCAGAAACCCAGTTGTCAGAAACACACTGGTCAGAAACACACTGGTCAGAAACACGGTGGTCATAAACATATTGGTCAGAAACACACTGGTCAGAAACACACTGTTCAGAAACACAGTGGTCAGAAACACAGCGGTGACAAACAGAGTGGTCAGAAACACAGTGGTTGGAAACTGAGATGTCACATACACAGTGGTCAGAAACACAGTGGTCAGAAAAACACAGGACAAAAACACAGTGGTCAGAAACACACTGGTCAGAAACACAGTGGTCAGAAACACAGTGTTTCAGAAACACAATGGTCAGAAACCCAGTTGTCGGAAACAGACTAGTCAGAAACACAGTGGTCAGAAACAGAGTGGTCAGAAACACAGTGGTCAGAAACAAACTTGTCAGAGGCACAATGGTCAGAAACATAATGGTCAGAAACACCATTGTCGCAAACACAGTGGTCAGAAACATAGTGGTCAGGAACACACTAGTCAGAAACACAGTCGTCAGAAACACAGTGGTCAGAAACACACTGGTCAGAAACACCGTGGTCAGAAAGACAGAGGTTAGAAAGACAGTGGTCAGAAACACATTGCTCGGACACACAGTGGTCAGAAACACACCGGTCAGAAACACAGTGGTCAGAAACACACTAGTCAGAAATACACTAGTCAGAAACCCAGTGGTCAGAAACACAGTGGTCAGAAACACACTGGTAAGAAACACATTGGTCAAAAATACAGAGGTCAGAAACACAGTGGTCAGAAATACAGTGGTCAGAAACACAGTGGTTAGAAACACACTGGTCAGAAACACAGTGGTCACATACACGGTGGTCAGAAACACGTTGGTCATAAACACACTGGTCAGAAACACAGTGGTCATAAACACACAGGTAAGAAACACAGTGGTCAGAAACTGAGTGGTCGGGAACACACTGGTCAGAAACACAGTGGGCAGAAACACAGTGGTTGGAAACACAGTGGTCAGAAACACGGTGGTCAGAAAAATAGTGGTCAGAAACACAGTGGTCAGAAATACAGTGGTTAGAAATACACCGGTCAGAAACGCAGTGGTCGGGAACACACTGGTCAGACACTCTGTGGTCAGAAACATACTGGTCTTAAACACAGTGGTCAGAAACACAGTGGTCAGAAGCACACAGGTCAGACCCAGTGGTCAGAAATACAATGGTCAGAAACATAGTGGTCAGAAACACAGTGCTAAGAAACACAGTGCTCAGAAACACAGTGGTCCAAAACACACTGGTCAGAAACACACTGGTAAGAAACACAGTTTTCAGATCCACATTGGACAGAAACACACTGGTCAGAAACACAGTGGTGAGAAACACAGTGGTCATAAACACAGTGGTCAGTAACACAGTGGTCAGAAACACAGTGGTCAAAAACACACTGGTCAGAAACACAGTGGTCAGAAACACACTGGTCAGAAACACAGTGGTCAGAAACACAGTGGTCAGAAACACACTGGTCAACTGGCCAGAAACAAGAAACACAGTGGTCAGAAACACAGTCGTCATAAACACACTGGTCAGAAACACAGTGGTCAGAAACACAGTGGTCAGAAACACAGTGGTCAGAATCACAGTGGTCAGAAACAAACTGGTCAGAGGCACAATGGTCAGAACCACAGTGGTCAGAAACACACTGGTCAGAAACACAATGGTGGGAAACACACTGGTCAGAAACACAGTGGTCAGAAACACAGTGGTCAGAAACACTGTGGTCAGAAACACAGTGGTCAGAAACACAGTGGTCAGAAACACACTGGTCAGAAACACAGTGGTCAGAAATACACTGGCCAGAAACACGGTGGTCAGAAACACAATGGTCAGAAACACACTGGTCAGAAACACACTGGTGAGAAACACACTGGTCAGAAACACAGTGGTCAGAAACACAGTGGTCAGAAACACAGTGGTCAGAAACACACTGGTCAGAAACACAGTGGTCAGAAATACACTGGCCAGAAACACGGTGGTCAGAAACATAATGGTCAGAAACACACTGGTCAGAAACACAGTGGTCAGAATCACAGTGGTCAGAAACACAGGTGTCAGAAACAGAGTTGTCAGAAATACAGAAGTCTGAAACACAGTGGTCAGAAACACAGTGGTCAGAAACACAGTGGTTAGAAACACACTGGTCAGAAACACAGTGGTCACATACGCAGTGGTCAGACACACACTAGTCACAAACGCACTGGTCAGAAACACGGTGGTCAGAAACACACAGGTAAGAAACACAGTGGTCGGAAACTTAGTGGTCGGAAACACACTGGTCAGAAACATAGTGGTCAGAAACATAGTGGTTGGAAACATAGTGGTCAGAAACATGGTGGTCAGAAACACAGTGGTCAGAAACACAGTTGTCAGAAATACAGTGGTTTAGAAACACACCGGTGAGAAACACAGTGGTCAGAAACACACTGGTCAGAAACTCTGTGGGCAGAAACACACTGGTCAGAAACAAAGTTGTCATAAACACAGTGGTCAGAAACACACAGGTCACAAACCCAGTGGTCAGAAATAAAGTGGTCAGAAACATAGTGGTCAGAAACACAGTGGTCAGAAACACAGTGCTTAGAAATACAGTGGTAGGAAAGACACTGGTTAGAAACACATTGCTCAGAAACACAGTGGTCAAAAACACATTGGACAGAAACAAACTTGTCACAAACACAGTGGTCATAAACACAGTGGTCATAAACACAGTGGTCAGAAACATAGTGGTCGGAAACACAGTGGTCCAAAACACACTTGTCAGAAACACAGTGGTCCGAAACACCCTTGTCAGAAATACACTGGTCAGAAACACAGTGGTCCGAAACACACTGGTCAAAAACACAGTGTTCAGAAACACAGTGGTCAGAAACACACTGGTCATAAACACAGTGGTCAGAAACACACTGGTCATATACACAGTGGTCAGAAACACGGTGGTCAGAAACACAGTGGTCAGAATCACAGTGGTCAGAAACAAACTGGTCAGAGGCACAGTTGTCAGAACCACAGTGGTCAGAAACACACTGGTCAGAAACACAATGGTGAGAAATACACTGGTCAGAAACACAGTGGTTAGAAACACGGTGGTCAGAAACACATTGGTCAGAAACACAGTGGTGAGAAACAAACTGGTCAAAGGCTCACTGGTCAGAAACACGGTGGTCAGAAAAACAGCGGTCATAAACACACTGGTCAGAAACACACTGGTCAGAAACACAGTCGTCAGAAACACAGTGGTCAGAAACACAGTGGTCAGAAACACAGTGGTTAGAAACACACTGGTCAGAAACTCACTGGTCAGAAACACAGTGGTTAGAAACACACTGGTCAGAAAGACACTGCTCAGAAACACAGTGGTAAGAAACACACTGGTCAGAAACCCCATGGTCCGAAACACACTGGTCAGAAACACAGTGGTCAGAAACACACTGGTCTGAAACACTGGGGTCAGAAACACGGTGGTCCGAAACAAAGTGGTCAGAAACACAATAGTCACAAACCCAGCGGTCAGAAACACACTGGTCAGAAACACAGTGGTGAGAAACACACTGGTCAGAAACCCACTGGAGAGAAACACACTAGTCAGAAACACAGTGGTCAGAAACACACTGGTCAGAAACACAGGGGTCAGAAACACACTGGTCAGAAACACACTGGTCAGAAGCACACTGGTTAGAAACACAGTGGTCAGAAACACATTGGTCAGAAACACAGTGGTCAGAAACACAGTGGTCAGAAACACAGTGGTCACAAACACATCGGTCAGAAACACAGCGGTGACAAACAGAGTGGTCAGAAACACAGTGGTCAGAAACACAGTGGTAAGATACACAGTGGTCAGAAACACAGTGGTCAGAAAAACACAGGTCAAAAACACAATGGTCAGAAACACACTGGTCAGCAACACATTGGTCAGAAACACAATGGTCAGAAACACAATGGTCAGAAACCCAGTTGGCAGAAACACACTGGTCAGAAAAACAGTGGTCAGAAACACGGTGTTCATTAACACATTGGTCATAAACACACTGGTCAGAAACACAGTGTCCAGAAACACAGTGGTCAGAAATACAGTGGTGACAAACAGAGTGGTCAAAAACATTGTGGTCAGAAACACAGTGGTCTGAGAAACACAGGTCAAAAACACAGTGGTCAGAAACACACTGGTCAGAAACACAGTGGTCAGAAACACAGTGGTCGGCAGCACAATGGTCTGAAACCCAGTTGTCAGAAACACACTGGCCAGAAACACAGTGGTCAGAAACACAGTGGTCATAAACACATTGGTAAGAAACACACTGGTGAAAAACACAGTGGTCAGAAACACAGTGGTCAGAAACAAACTTGTCAGAGGCAGAGTGGTCAGAAACACAATGGTCAGAAACACCCTGGTCACAAACATAGTGCTCAGAAACATAGTGGTCAGAAACACACTCGTCAGAAACATAGTCGTCAGAAACACGGTGGTCAGAAACACACTGGTCAGAAATACAGTGGTCAGAAACACGGTGGTCATAAACACCGTGGTCGGAAAGACAGAGGTTAGAAACACACTGGTCAGAAAAACTCCGGTCAGAAACACTGCGGTCAGAAACACACTGGTCAAAAACACAGTGGTCACAAACACAATGGTCAGAAACACAATGGTCACAATCACAGTGGTCAGAAACACAGTGGTCAGAAACACAGTGATCAGAAACACACTTCTCAGAGGCACAGTGCTCAGAAACACAGTGGTCAGAACCACAGTGGTCATAAACACACTGGTCAGAAACACAGTGGTCAGAAACACACTAGTCAATAACACAGTGGTCAGAAGCACAGAAGTCAGAAACACACTGGTCAAACTCACAGTCGTCAGAAACACAGTGGTCAGAAACACACTGGTCAGACACACACTGGTCAGAAACACAGTGGTCAGAAACACACCGGTCAGAAACGCAGTGGTCAGAAACCCACTGGTCAGGAACACACCGGTTAGAAACACTGGAGTCAGAAACTTAGTGGCTAAAAACACAGTGGTCAGAAGCACAGAGGTCAGAAACGCAGTTGTCAGAAACACAGTGGTTAGAAACCCAGCGGTCAGAAACACACTGATCAGAAACACAGTGGTCAGAAACACACTGGTCATAAACACACTGGTCATAGGCACACTGGTCAGAAACACAATGGTTAGGAACACAGTAGTCAGAAATACAGTGGTCAGAAACACAATGGCCAGAAACATAGTTGTCAGAAACACACTGGTCAGAAACCCAGTGGACAGAAACACACTGGTTAGAAACACAGTGGTCAGAAACACACTGGTCAGAAACACAGGGGTTCGAAACACACTGGTCAGAAACACACCGGTCCGAAGCCCAATGGTCAGAAAAACAGTGGTCAGAAACACACTGTTCAGAAACACACAAGTCCGAGACACAGTGGTCAGAAACGCAGTGGACAGAAACACAGTGCTCACAAACACAGTGGTCAGAAACACAGTGGTCAGAAACACAGTGGTCAGATACACAGTGGTCAGATACACAGTGGTCAGAAACAAAGTGGTAAGAAAAACACGGGTCAGAAACACATTGGTCTTAAACACACTGGTCAAAAACACAGTGGTCAGAAACACACTGGTCAGAAACACAATGGTCAGAAACCCAGTGGTCAGAAACACATTGGTAAGGAACACAGTGGTCAGAAACACAATGGTCAAAAACACAATGGTCAGGAACACAGTGGACAGAAACACAGTGGTCAGAAACACTGTGGTCAGAAACACAGTGGTCACAAACACAGTGGTCAGAAACACAGTGGTCAGAAACACAGTGGTCGGAAACACAGTGGTAAGAAACACGATGGTCAGAAACACAGTGGTCAGAAACACAGTGGTCAGAAACTATGTGGTTGGAAATACACCAGTCAGAAACGCAGTGATTATAAACACACTGGTCCGAAAGTCTGTGGTCAGAAACATAGTGGTCAGAAACACACTGGTCAGAAACCCAGTGGTCAGACATATAGTGGTCAGAAACACAGTGGTCAGAAACATACTGGTCAGAAACACACTGGTCAGGAACACAGTGGTAAAAAACACACTGGTCAGAAACGCAGGCGTCAGAATCACAGTGGTCAAAAACACAGTGGTCAGAAACCCAGTGGTCAGAAACACACTAGTCAGAAACACAGTGGTCAGAAACATGGTGCTCAGAAACACAGTGGTCAGAAACATGGTGCTCAGAAACACCGTGATCAGAAAAACACTGGTCAGAAACAAAGTGATCAGAAACACATTGGAAATAAACACACCGGTCAGAAACACAGTGGTCAGAAACACAATGGTCTTAAACACAGTGGACAGAAACACAGTGGTCAGCATCACAGTGGTCAAAAACACACTGGTCAGAAACACAGTGGTCAGAAACACACTGGTCAGAAATACACTGGTCAGAAACACAGTGGTCAGAAACACACTGGTCAGAAACACAGTAGTCAGAAACACAGTGGTCAGAAACACAGTGGTCAGAAACACACTGGTCAGAAACACAGTGGTCATAAACACAGTGGTCAGAAACACAGCGGCCAGAAACACAGTGGTCAGAAACAAACTGGTCAAAGGCACAGTGGTCAGAAACACATTGGTCAGAAACATACTGGTCAGAAACACATTGGTCACAAACACATTTGTCAGAAACACACTGGTTAGAAGCACAGTGGTCAAAAACACAGTGGGCATAAACACAGTGGTCAGAAACACAGTGGTAAGAAACATAGTGGTCAGAAACACAGTTGTCAAGAACACAAAGGTCAGAAACACACTGGTCAGAAACACACTGGTCAGAAACACAGTGGTCATAAACACACTGGTCAGAAACACAGTGGTCAGAAATACAGTGGTGAGAAACACACTGGTTAGAAACACACTGGTCAGATACACAGTGGTCAGAAGCAAAGTGGTCAGATACACAGTGGTCAGAAACACACTGGTCAAAACCACACTGGTCTGATACACAGTGGTCAGAAACATACCGGTCAGAAACAAAGTGGTCAGAAACACACTGGTCAAAAACACACTGGTCAGAAACACAGTGGTCAGAAACACACTGGTCAGAAACACAGTGGTCAGAAACACAGTGGTCAGAAACACAGTGGTCAGAAACACACTGGTCAAAAACACACTGGTCAGAAACACAGTGGTCAGAAACACACTGGTCAGAAACACAGTGGTCAGAAACACAGTGGTCAGAAACACAGTGGTCAGAAACACACTGGTCAGAAACACACTGGTGACAAACACACTGGTCAGAAACACACATGTCAGAAACACACGTCAGAAACCCAGTGGCCAGAAACACAGTGGTCAGAAACACAGTGGTCAGAAACACAGTGATCAGAAAAACTTGTCAGAACCCCAGTGGTCAGAAACACACTGGTCAGAAACACAGTGGTCAGAAAGACACTGGTCAAAAACACAAGGGTCAGAAACACAGTGATCAGAAACACACTGGTCAGAAACACAGCGGTCAGAAGCACACTAATCAGAAACACAGTGGTCAGAAGCACAGTGGTCAGAAACACAGTAATTAGAAACACATTGATCAGAAACACACTGGTCAGAAACATAGTGGTCAGAAACACAGTGGTTAGAAACAGAGTGGTCAGAAACACAGTGGTCAGAAACACACTGGTCAGAAACACACCGGTCAGAAACACAGTGGTCAGAAACACACTTGTCAAAAACACAGTGGTCAGAAACACACTAGCCAGAAACACAGTGGTCAGAAACACACTGGTCGGAAACATAGTGGTCATAAACACTATGGTCGGAAACACACTAGTCAGAAACCCACTGGTCAGAAACACAGTTGGCAGGAACAGAGTGGTCAGAAACACACTGGTGAGAAACACAGTGGTCAGAAACACAATGGTCAGAAACACAGGAATCAGAAACACCGTGGTCAGAAACACATTGGTCAGAAACACAGTAGTCAGAAATACAGTGGTCAGAAACACACTGGCCAAAAACACAGTTGTCATAAACACGATGGTTAGAAACATACCAGTCAGAAACACACTGGTCAGAAACACGTTGCTCAGAAACACAGTGGTGAGAAATACATTGGTCAGAAACACACTGGTCGGAAACACAGTTGTCAGATACACAGTGGTCAGAAACACACTGGTCAAAAACACACAGGTCTGAAACACTGTGGTCAGAAACACACTGGTCAGAAACACACTGTTCAGAAACACCCTGGTCAAAAACACACTGGTCAGACACACATTTGTCAGACACACTGGTCAGAAACACAGTGGTCAGAAACACACTGGTCAGAAACACAGTGGTCAGAAACACATTGGTATGAAACACACTGGTCAAAAACACAGTGGTCTGAAACACGGTGGTCAGAAACATAGTCATAAGAAACACAGTGGTCACAAACACAGTGGTCAGAAACACAGTGGTCAGAGACACAGTGGCCAGAAACACACTAGTCAGAAAAACATTGGTCAGAAACACAGTGGTAAAAAACACACTGGTGAGAAACACGGTGGTCAGAAACACACTGGTTAGAAACACAGTGTTCAAAAACACACCTGTCAGAAACCCTGTGGTCAAAAACACAGTGGTCAGAAACACACTGGTCAGAAGCCCAGTGTTCATAAACACAGTGGTCAGAAACACATTGGTCAGAAACACACTGGTCAGAAACACACTGGTCAGAGTCACAATGGTCAGAAACACACTGGTCAGAAACACACCAGTCCGAAACACAGTGGTCAGAAACACACTTGTCAGAAACACAGTGGTCAGAAACACAGTACTCAGAAACACACTGGTAAGAAACACACTGGTCAGAAACAAAGTGGTCAGAAACACAGTAGTCAGAAACAGGGTGGTCAGAAACACAGTAGTCAGAAACACAGTGGTCAGAAATACAGTGGTCAGAAACACAGTGGTCAGAAACACACTGGTCATAAACACAGTGCTGATAAACATAGTGGTCAGAAACACACTGGTTGAAAACAGATTGGTCAGAAACACACTGCTCAGACACACAGTGTTCACAAACACACGGGTCGGAAACAAAGTGGTCAGAAACACAGTGGTCAGAAACACACTAGTCAGAAACCCAGTGGTCAGAAAACAGTGGTCAGAAACATTGTGGTCAGAAACACACTGGCCAGAAACACAGTGGTAAGAAACAAACTGGTGAGAAACACAGGGGTCATGAACACCGTGGTGAGGAACACAGTGGTCAGAAACACAGTGGTCAGAAACACACTGGTCAGAGACACAGTGGTCAGAAACACAGTGGTCAGCAACACAGTGGTCACAAACACACTGGCCAGAAACACAGTGGTCAGAAACTCAATGGTCAGAAACACACTGGTCACAAACACACTGGTCAGAAACAGAGTGGTCTGAAACACAGAGGTAAAAAACACAGTGGTCACAAACAGTGTGGTCAGAAACACAGTGGTCAGAAACACGGTGGTCAGAAACACAGTGGTCAGAAACACAGTGATCAGAAACACATTGGTCAGATACACAGTGGTCCGAAACAAAGTGGTCAGATACACAGTGGTCAGAAACACACTGGTCAAAAGCACACTGGTCTGAAATATAGTGTTGAGAAACATACCGGTCAAAAACACCGTGGTCAGAAACACACTGGTAAAAAACACACTGGTCAGAGACACAGTTGTCAGGAACACAGTGGTCAGAAACACACTGGTCAGAAACACCCTGGTCAGAAACACACTGGTCAGAAACACACATGTCAGAAACACACATGTCAGAAACACATTGGCAAGAAACACAGTGTTCAGAAGCACAGTGGTCAGAAACACTGTGGTCAGAAACACTGTGGTCAGAAACACAGTGGTCAGAAACACACTGGTCAGAAACACACTGGTCAGAACCCCTGTAGTCAGAAACACACTGGTCAGAAACACAGTTGTCAGAAACACACTAGTAAAACACACAAGGGTCAGAAACACAGTGGTCAGAAACACAGTGGTCAGAAACTCAGCGGTCTGAAACAAACTGATCAGAAACACAGTGGTCAGAAACAAAGTGGTCAGAACGACAGTAATCAGAAACACATTGATCAGAAACACAGTGGTCAGAAACACAATGGTCAGAAACACAGTGGTTACAAACACAGTGGTCAGAAACACGGTGGTAAGAAACACACTAGTCAGAAACATACAGGTCAGAAACACAGTGGTCAGAAACACACTTGTCAGAAACACAGTGGTCAGAAACACACTGTTCAGAAACATACTGGTCAGAAACACAGTGGTCAGAAACACAGTGGTCAGAAACACAGTGGTCAGAAACACGCTGGTTGGAAACATAGTGGTCATAAACACAGTGGTGAGAAACACACTAGTCAGAAACCTAGTGGTCAGAAAGACAGTGGTCCGAAACGCAGTGGTCAGGAACACAGTGGTCAGAATAACACTGGTCAGAAACACAGTGGTCAGAAACACACTGTTCAGAAAGAGAGTGGTCAGAAACACACTTGTCAGAAACACAGCGGTCAGAGACACCGTGGGCTGAAACACAGTGATCAGAAACATACTGGTCAGAAACACAGTGGTCAGAAACACAGTGGTCAGAAACACACTGGCCAGAAACACAGTGGTCAGAAACACAATGGTTAGAAACACACTTGTCAGAAACACACTGGTCAGAAACACACTGGTTAGAAACACAGTGGTCAGAAACACAGTGGTCAGAAACACAGTTGTCAGAAACACAGTGGTCAAAAACACAATGGTCAGAAACATAGTGGTCAGATACAAAGTGGTCAGAAACACACTGGTTAAAAACACACTGGTCTGAAACACAGTGATCAGAAACACACTGGTCAGAAAAACAGTGGTCAGAAACTGACCGGTAAAAAACACACTGGCTGGAAACACAGTTTTCAGACACACTGGTCACAAACACAGTGGTCAGAAACACAGTGGTCATAAACACATTGGTCAGAAACGCAGTGGTCATAAACACATTGGTAAGAAACACACTGGCCAGAAACACAGTGGTCAGACACACAGTGGTCAGAAACACAGTGATCAGAAACATAGTGGTCAGAAACGCAGTGGCCAGAAACACTGTGATCAGGAACACAGTGGTCAAAAACACTGTGGTCAGAAACAATGTGGTCAGAAACAGAGTGGTCAGAAACACAGTGGTCAGAAACACATTGGTCAGAAACACACTGGTCAGAAACACATTGGTCAGATACACAGTGGTCAGAAACAAAGTGGTCCAATACACAGTGGTCAGAAACACACTAGTCAAAAACACACTGGTCCGAAACACAGTGGTCAGAAACATACCAGTCAGAAACACAGTGGGGAGAAACACACTGGTAAAAAACACACAGGTCAGAAACACAGTGGTCAGAAACACACTGGTCAGAAACACCGTGGTCAGAAACACAGCGGTCAGAAACACAATGTTCAGAAACACAGTGGTCAGAAACACAGTGGTCAGAAACACACAAGTCAGAAACACACTGGTCAGAAACACATATGTCAGAAACACACATGTCAGAAACATAGTGGCCAGAAACACAGTGGTCAGAAGCAGAGTGGTCAGAAACACAGTGGTCAGAAACACAGTGGTCTGAAACACACAAGTGGGAAACACAGTGATCAGAAACACACTCTTCAAAAACACAATGGACAGAACCACACTGGTCAGTAACACACTGGTCAGAAATACAGTGGTCAGAAACACAGTGGTTAGAAACATAGTGGTAAGAAACACACTGGTCAGAAACAAAGCGGTCAGAAACACGGTAGTCAGGATTACGGTGGTCAGAAACACAGTGGTCAGAAACACAGTGGTCATAAATACAGTGGTCAGAAACACAGTGGTCAGAAACACATTGGCCATAAACACAGTGATCAGAAACATAGTGGTTAGAAACACACTGGTTAGAAACAGAGTGGTCAGAAACACACTGCTCAGAAACACAGTGTTCACAAACACACTGGTCGGAAACATAGTGGTCAGAAACACAGTGGTCAGAAACACACGAGTCAGAAACCAAGTGGTCAGAAACATAGTGGTCAGAAACACAGTGGTCAGAAACACACTGGTCACAAACACAGTGGTAAAAAACACACTAGTGAGAAACACAGGGGTCAGAAACACCGTGGTCAGAAACACAGTGGTCAGAAACACACTGGTCAGAAACATTGTGGTCAGAAACACAGTGGTCAGAAACACAGTGATCAGAAACGCACTGGCCAGAAACACAGTGGTCAGGAACACAATGGTCAGAAACACACTGGTCAGAAACACACTGCTCTGAAACAGAGTGGTCAGAAACACAGTGGTCAAAAACACAGTGGTCAGAAACAATGTGGTCAGAAACACAGTGGTCAGAAACACAGTGGTCAGAAACACAGTGGTCAGAAACACACTGGTCAGAAACACACTGGTCAGATACACAGTGGTCAGAAGCAAAGTGGTCAGATACACAGTGGTCGGAAACACACTGGTCAAAACCACACTGGTTTGAAACACAGTGATCAGAAACATACCAGTCAGAAGCACAGTGGTCAGAAACACACTGGTGAAAAACACACTGGTCAAAAACACACTGGTCAGAAACATAGTGGTCAGAAACACAGTGGTCAGAAACACAGTGGTCAGAAACACAGTGGTCATAAACACACTGGTCAGAAACACACATGTCAGAAACACACATGTCAGAAAAACACATGTCAGAAACACACGTCAGAAACCCAGTGGCCAGAAACACAGTGGCCAGAAACACAGTGGTCAGAAACACAGTGGTCAGAAACACACTGGTCAGAACCCAAGTCGTCAGAAACACACTGGTCAGAAACACACTGGTCAGAAACACACTGGTCAAAAACACAAGGGTCAGAAACACAGTGGTCAGAAACACAGTGGTCAGAAACTCAGCAATCAGAAACACACTGATCAGAAACACAGTGGTCAGAAACACAGTGGTCAGAAACTCAGTAATCAGAAACACATTGATCAGAAACACACTGGTCAGAAACATAGTGGTCAGAAACACAGTGGTTAGAAACAGAGTGGTCAGAAACACAGTGGTCAGAAACACACTGGTCAGAAACACACCGGTCAGAAACACAGTGGTCAGAAACATACTTGTCACAAACACAGTGGTCAGAAACACACTAGCCAGAAAAACTTTGGTCAGAAACACACTGGTCGGAAACATAGTGGTCATAAACACTGTGGTCAGAAACACAGTCGTCGGAAACACAATGGTCAGGAACACAGTGATCAGAGACACACTGGTGAGAAACACAGTGTTTAGGAACACAATGGTCACAAACACAAGAATCAGAAACACCGTTGTCAGAAACACAGTGGTCAGAAACACAGTAGTCAGAAATACAGTGGTCAGAAACACACTGGCCAGAAACACAGTTGTCAAAAACACGATGGTTAGAAACATACCGGTCAGAAGCACACTGGTCAGAAACACGTTGCTCAGAAACACAGTGGTGAGAAACACAGTGGTCAGAAACACACTGGTCGGAACCACAGTGGTCAGATAGACAGTGGTCAGAAACACACTGGTCAAAAACACACAGGTCTGAAACACTGTGGTCAGAAACACACTGGTCAGAAACACCCTGGTGAAAAACACACTGGTCAGAAACACATTTGCTAGACACACTGGTCATAAACATAGTGGTCAGAAACACACTGGTCAGAAACACATTAGTCAGAAACACATTGGTATGAAACACACTGGTCAGAAACACAGTGGTCTGAAACACGGTGGTCAGAAACACGGTGATAAGAAACACAGTGGTCAGAAACACAGTGGTCAGAAACACAGTGGTCAGAGACACAGCGGCCAGAAACACACTGGTCGGAAAAACGGTGGTCAGAAACACAGTGGTCAAAAACACAATGGTCACAAACACAGTGGTCAGAAACACACTGGTTGGAAACACAGTGTTCAAAAACACACCTGTCAGAAACCCTGTGGTCAAAAACACAGTGGTCAGAAACACACTGGTCAGAAACCCAGTGTTCATAAACACAGTGGTCAGAAACACAGTGGTCAGAAACACACTGGTCGCCATCTTTGTCATCATGGTCGTCCTCCGAGCTGCTGCTGTTGTCCTCTCCCTCCTCGTCACTGCTGCTCCCCTCATTGCCTCCACTGGATCCCCCTGCAGGCAGGACACTGGCTGCGGCCTTCTCAGCTGTGCGCCTGGATGCCATGCGCCTCGCCTTCTCCTTGGCTTCCTCCTCCTACAATTTAACAGCAATGTTGCCATTCGGAGCAGCAGGAAAATCTTTTAGTTGAGGGTCATTAATCCACGTTTTCCGCATCAAGACATCTTGGACAGTCATGTCACTCAGAGAGTGCCTGCAGTCAGTCACCACATGACCCCCCAGGGTGAACATTCTCTCACAAGGGGTGCTGGATGCAGGAACAGCAAAGACATCGAGCACCACAAGAGCAAACGTGTGATACTTCACCACATTGTCCCGGAAGTAGTGGAGTATGTTCGTCCGACGCCCAACCCTAGCCTCCTTCTTCCACTCTTCCACTTCCTGCTCAAGCGAGTCTGGCTCGACCACCTCCTGCTCCGCAAGAGGCTCTTCAAACAGTTCATCCATGGTGTCAGCCAAGGCGGCTTGCACCATGGACTTCTTTGCAGCACATTGTGGTTGTTGTCGTCCACGCCTTCCTCCTCCAGTTGCTGTAGCTGCACCAACAGCTGAACTGCCAGCTGCCACAGATGCAGTGCCACCCGCCACAGCTACATTGCCACCGGCCACAAATACTCCGCCAGCCGCCACAGTCGCACCGGCACCTGCCACAGGTGCACTGCCAGCCACCACATTGGCACCACCTGCTGCCTGGTCAGTATTGCCCATGGAGGCTACTGCAGCTGCTTCCTGCTCTGCTTGCCTTGCGGCTTCGCGCTCTGCTGCTGCTACCGCTTCCTCCCTGCGCCTCACCACATGAGCATGGTAGGGCCGCATATGCTCTACAACTTTTAGCTCCAGGTGAACTGGGTTCATGATGTGGAGGAGCTTGTGCACGCGGTCAAAGAAACGCAAGCGGAAACGAGGGTCGATGGCTGTTGCCACGACATGACGGACTGTCAGCTTCTTCACATACTTCTCGACCTGCACATTGCACTCAAGCACACAGCCACACCATCAATTCCACATTGCACATTGTACATTGAACATTCATGTGTAGTTGCATATTGCAGATCGATCTCAAGTTACACATTGCAGATTGCACATTGCACATTGCACATCCGTCTCACATTGCAGACTGCACATTGTACATTGCACATTGCACATCAATCTCACCTTCTCCTGGACTGCTCCAAGTCCAGGCTTCAACTCAAGCGGGAGCCTGTCAGCTGGGTCAATATCCGAACACTTCCTGCTCTTGTTCTCTGCGGCTGCAGCGTTCACCTGCCACGGGTGCACCTTTGCAATGATCACACTGAAGAAGGCAATGACCAGGGAGAGGGTCAGATAGTTCTGGCCACTGATGTCATCTGTGAAACCTTTAAAGGGCTTAAGGATGGCAGTGACAAGAGCCAGCAGCTCCCACCCGTTGCTGCTTGGTTTGAACTCTGGTGCCTTCCGCGTCAGCCACTGATCAAGCACATCCTTCGAGTGCACCACTCTGGTGCACATGTCCAGTGTGGAGTTCCACCTGGTCGGAGTGTCCTGGTGAAGGTGCAGGTACTGCATACCTGCAGAAGCAGCAGCAGCCTCAAGTGACTCTTCCCTCTTTGCACTTTGTGTCACAAATTTCACAATGTCACGTGCAGTGCGGAGGTGTTCCTTCACAACCTCCTGCCCAATGAGGTCGTTGACGGCCAGGTTCATGGAGTGGCCCATGCACCGGATATGGCCCTCCTTCTTGAACTTGTTGTTATGCACAGTGAGAAAGGAATCGACCATGCTGTCATTTTCGATTGTGAGACAGAAAATCTTGCCCCACGGTCCCCAATCCTTTAGGGCTACTGAGAAGAGTGCGTAAACATTCTCAGCAGTGACAGAGCCCGACACCGATGGGAATGCAATTGCAATGCTCTGCATCTCCCAGTCAAAAATCTAGTGTGCACTGATGCCAAGATATTTCACGTTGGCATCACTCTGCCATCCATCTGTTGTGAAAGAGACACCAGACTCCACTTCAGCCATAATTTTCTGTAGCTTCTTCGTGAATGCCGTGGCCCCAAGCTTGATCAAACGCGCCAAAGTTATGCGGCCTGGCAGACTGGCAAGAGGGTTACGGTGCAGAAAACTGACGCAGCCATCCAGATTCAATGGACAAGAATAAGTGGCTTTTATCCACCACGTGCTTCCACACAAGGGAGTGAAAATACGTCCTGTTAAATACAATATCCACGCCTGTACAGGCACGTGCAAGGACGTCGTTGGAGCCGTCCACCACTTACGCTGTTGACGTTGCCGCGGCCGTAGCGTTTGACACGTTCTGGGTGGCCTCCGCGGTCTTGAGCTCCTTCCACCTAGCAAGGTGAGCCGCCTTGAGGTGCTTCCACATGCCAGAGGTTATGCTCTGGTTGATGGCGTACGTGCCTTTCTTCCCTCGTCGGCGTGGGCAGATGGTGCATTGCGCTCTCGGCCCCCCCTTGGTGATGCAGTACTCAAACACTGTCCATATGACACTCGGCTTGTGCTTCCCAAGGTCTTCTTTTGCCGCAGCTCTAGCGCCAGCATCTACGGCAGAGGCAACAAGGGCAGGGAGACGAAGTGCTGGCGTACTCGTTGCCTGAGAGACTGCGGCGTTGGGGAGGTCTGGGAGGCAGCTGCGTGCGAAGCCATGGTGACGGGTGACGGTGTGACTAACACTACTCAACCTACACAATAGACGTTGGACCGACAAAGTGACGACCGCGATGGTTTGGGAGGCGCAAAGGCAGGAGACGACGCGTGCGAGCACGAAGCCGGGAGGTGGCCACACACGAGGCCGCATGCTGCATGCGTGAATAAAGGGCTCAGACCCCTTTCTTTCTGATGTTCAGGCGTGGTACTGAACACGCTGGTCTCAGGGTTTTTCTTTGCCGCCCCNNNNCCCCCCCCCCCCCCCCCCCCCGCCCAAGAAGTCCAGATTCGCGAGTCCGGGTCGAATCTTTCACCCAGATTTGGATTTGCGAATCAAGGACAGAAATTTGATTCGCAAAACTTACTCGCGAATACAACGTTTTGGTGCACACTCTTAAACCCAGGTTCCAACCCAACTTCCAACCCAGCTTCCAACCCAACTTCCAACCCAAATTCCTACCCAACTTCCAACCCAGTTCCAACATAGCTTCCAACCGAGCTTCCAACCCAACACCTAACCCAACTTCCAATCCAACTTCCAACCCAACATCCAACCCAACTTCCAACCCAACTTACAACCCAGCTTCCAACCCAACTTCCAACCCAACCTCCATCCCAACTTCCATCCCAACTTCCATCCCAACTTCCATCCCAAATTCCATCCCAACTTACAACCCAACATCCAGCCCAACTTCCAACCCAATGTCCAACCCAACTTCCAACCAAAATCCCAATCTAACTTCTAATTCAACTTCCAACCCAACTTCTAACCCAACTTCCAGCCCAACTTCCAACCCAGCTTTCATCCCAACTTCCATCCCAACTTCCAACCCAGCTTCCAACCCAACTTCCAATCCAACTTCCAACCCAACATTCAACCAAGTATCGAACCCCAATTCCAACCAACAACCAACGCAGCATCCAGCCCAGCTTCCAACCCAACTTTCAACCCAAGATCAAACCCAACATCCAACCCAACTTCCAACCCAACTTGCAACCCAACTTCTAACCCAATTTCCATCCCCACTTCCATCCCAACTTCGATCCCAACTTCCATCCCAACTTCCATTTCAACTTCTAGCCCAACTTCCAACCCAACTTCCAACCCAACTACAAGGCCAGTTTCCATCCCAACTTCCATCCCAACCTCCAACCCAACTTCAAACCCAACTTCCATTCCAATTGCAAACCCAACTTCCAACCCAACTTCCAATCCAAATTCCAATCCAACCTCCAATCCACCTTCCAATCCAACTTCCAACCCAACTTCAAGCTTAACTTCAAATCCAACTTCCAACCCAACTTTCATCCCAACTTCCATCCCAGCTTCCAACCCAACATCCATCTCAACTTCCAACCCATCTTCCAACCCAACTTCCAACCCAACATCCATCTCAACTTCCAACCCATCTTCCAACCCAACTTGCAACCCAACTTCCAGCCCAACTTCCAACCCAACTTTCAATCCACCATCCAACCCAGCTTCCAACCCAATTTTCAGTCCAACTTTCATCCCAACTTCCATCCCAACTTCAAACCCACCTTCGAACCTAACTTCCAGCCCAACTTCCAACCCAACTTCCAACCCAAATTCCTACCCAACTACCAACCCCGTATCCAATATAGCTTCCAACCCAGCTTCCAATCCAACATCAAACCCAACTTCCGACCTAAATTCCAACCCAACTT
>SZWC01000035.1:797212-808074 GCA_023375785.1 Penium margaritaceum | reverse complement strand
AGGGAGGGACAGAGGGAGGGACGGAGGGATAGGCGGAGGGAGGGACGGAAGGAGGGACGGCGGAAGGGATGGAGGTAGGGACAAAGGGAGGGATAGAGGGAGGGACGGAGGGAGGGAAGGAGGGAGGGACGGAGGGAGGGACAGAGGGAAGGACGGAGGGAGGGACGGAGGGAGTGACGAAGGGAGGGCGAGGGAGACGAACAAACGGACAGACGTACAGACGGACGGGCGGACGGACGAGATGGACGTACCGAGGGAGGGAGGACGGGAGGGAGAAGGAAGGAGGGGAATCGAGGGAGGAAAGGGGGAGAGGAGAAGGGGAGTTGGGGGAGAGGAGAGCTGAGGGCAAAAGCACGGGGGGAGGCAGGGGGGAGGGGTGAGGGCAGCTCACCCGAGCCGCCAGTTTGAGCCAGAGGGGTGGCGAGGTCGGGTGCCGTGCGCCAACGGGGATGCGACGGGGGGACCACGCAATGCGCGAGGAGGGGGGGGGGGTTGTGGCCGCGCCAACGCGCACCAAGGGGAAGGAGAATAGGGCTGACGCGTGCCACAAGGAAACGCCAGAAGAGCGCGCCCGCAATGCCGAAAACGCCCAAGACGCCAGAACGCTGGAAAGATGCCACGGGAATGCTAGAAACGCCAGATGAGCCGCAGAGACTCAGAGACGCAGCGGAGCACAGCTACTCCCGCCGGTCAAGGAGGGTCAATGAGGTCTAGAAGTGGCAGATGGAGTTGCGCGGAAACAAAATCAGGGTTGACTAGCTCGATGCCATGTTGAGAAGATACACATTTAGAAGAGTTTAGATCAAGAAGTAAGTTGAAACAAAGTGTAGATGGTACATATGCTGAGAGCGCATGAGCATCACATGCCGTTGGGTTGCTACGCACGCAACCCAACGGCAACCAAACGGCTTTCACAACCGTTGAGGAGTCGCCGCCCTTACTTGGGGATATTCCCAAAGAGAGCGTATCGAACCATTACTGCTACAAGCTAGCCCATGTCACAGTTTTGGGCATCACTGGCTACTTTAACACCATCACACATGCCTGGCATCAGAGGTAAGCACACTTAAGAGTTACTACTTCAACAGCTTCACAAGGATGTATAGTAGTTGCAAGCAGAAAAGAATGGAAGGTAATTGTGTTTCAAATCACATTTGTGATAGTCAAGACATGTTAACATTGCATCCTTTGAATACATTCGGTCAAACATCAAGAAGACCCCTTCCTCGTTTTCCAAAAAAAAAAAAAACTTTTTTCCACAAGACATTCCACGATGCAATTCTCATGGAAACAACCTTTACAGTTAGTATATGGTTTTTTTAATTAGGGATGAAATTTTCAAATTTTCATTTTTTATACTCATACAAATGAATTAAACACTCGTCTTTACTAAGTTGTACGAACAGTATACAATCGTATTTTCTTTTGACCCATAACATTGTCCACCCCCTTCATGACACAGCAGATGGGGGAGATACTAAACAAACATGAATTTTTTCCTTTAAATATATAAAATATGTTTCTTGTAAGCCAATAGAAAGCATCTTGCATAACATCTAATTTACATTTTGTTAGAACCACATGCATCCTGTTAAAAAAATGTGTAGCTCATGTGTCAACTCTTCATAGAATACATCGCATGTATCTATGGACTGCATGAAAGAGTGGATTTACTAATGCACGTCAAGAATGCAATGAGCCCCCCCCCCCCCCATGGTAAAAAACATTACTTATCTATGAACCGAGCTCAAAAGGTAACTGTCTAACCCAAAACATTTTGAAGTCCGCATGGAGAAGAACACAGATGAAGATGTAATGGTTGGTCCCCAAAACCAATTGTTGAGGTCTGGATTCCAAACTCATCACTTCTTTTCATAAACTACTTGATTTTAGGCAATGTTAAATGATTTTTTTCTTACTCAAAACTTCTTTAATCAACTAGTGAAAGACATGGATGAATAAACATGACACATGTTATTGGATGTCTTTCTAAGGAATGAACAAGCGCTATGGGAGAAACTTGAGTTGCAATGAATGAAATCTCTCATACTAGTACTTCATTGGCATTTTCATCAGACGTTTGTGACATTGGAAAAAAGATAAGAGGAAAGACTAAAGACATAAGGCATGTTGAGAGCACGATGAATTGTATGGACATGAATGCAAAATGGAAGCCTACTGAATTTGCACTCCAATTTCAGTGTGCATAATCTCAACATTAATTATGGCCTGCCTGAAGAATTTGCTTTGATGTATGTCTATTACCTCTTTTCAAGAAATGGGCATGTGATCTGAACGTACCAAAAGTTGGTGCATATGGAGAAATTGTTTAGCAACTCCCCTAGAATACCTTTACGAGGTGTGGGTGGAGTTGACGAAGATGAAGTGTGTATAGGGATTAAAGGAGTGGGAATCACATCACACTCACTCATGAAACATGTGGTAGACCATGTGTGTTCAACTCACCCATTGGCGCTCGCTATGGTGCCATCCAAAGATGTAACCATAAATCCTTTCACCCCACTATGGTTCACAAACCAGTGATTTTTATGGATGCTACATGATGCCTTCTGATATGCGGTTACACATCATCTAATGTGACACTTACTTTAACATGATGTACCATGTATGTGAAATGTTCATTTTTCTTTTTCTATGAAACATTTGTAACTGAGCTTTGAAGTCATTTTCACAAAGAGTAGCGGTCAAATGCTTGGGTTCAAGTCACACAGACCCACGTTTTGGATTCATAGAGCCAATGTACCATTCATGCACACAAAACAAAGCACATGACAATGGTGCACCAAAAATGCGCATATGACAACGTCGCACAAGAAACAACGCATTTGACAATGTTGTACATAAAATAACGCATGTGCCAACATTACACCAAAAAAAACCTTCGGAACCCAGAAACGCTAGCCAAAAAATCATGTTCGAGCCACATACCGTGAAGAATACATGCATGACATGATTTTTGTCATTCACTATGTCTCATATGGATGCACCATTTTAGTTCTTTCCATGTCAAGTCCAAAAATCATGATGTGATCCAGCATGAAGAAAGGGGTGGGTGGTTGGTTATTCTTGTTGTGGGGGTTGGGCAAATGGTTTCTTTTATAATGCATACTGGGTAGATGGTTGGTTGTTTTCCAAACCACGGGAAAATTGTTGCTTTTCTTCCAAATGACAGTCAAGTCACACTTTGATTTTTATGGATACGCAAGCTATTTCACCCCAAATTCTTGTTCATGTAGAAAACTTCTTTCTTTCGTATGAATACGAGGTGTCCAATAGCAAACATGACAAGTGTTACCCTGTTGCACTTGGATTTGCATTTTGCATAATGCTTTCAGACATTCCTTCAACAAATTTTGTTTTCATCAAACTCACAAAATATGCCTTAAACAGAAAACATTGTGCCTTTAAAACCAAATCATTCTTGATCTACAGAATCAATCCCCCCAAGAAAAGAGGACAGTAGTTCACATCCATGTCAAAGAGGCGGTGTGCCACGCAAACCATGTTTGCTCATAAATTTTGGCTGTCTTACTCGACTAGCCGCGTCAAGCCAACCGCGTCAAACTTGCACCGCTTTGAACACCGACCGTCAACAATGTTCGAGACCACTTATCAGCAAGTTTAAGGATACAATTTTTCATCAATTTGAAAAGCGCCACCTGAATAGATTTTATCCAAAACCCATGCTAAAAAATCAAGATTTCCTAGAATATGGATTTGAAAAAAACATCCCAGTGTAGTAGGGTATCCGATTTCTTATAGAAAAATGTACAAACACTATCCTAGACACCTATGAAGAGATGTATATGAGCCAAGGCAAAGGTAAATTCCAGAAGTGTTCAATTTTTCTTTTATTTTGTGCAACATTCATGAAGCCAAATCCTTGGCCAATGGCCTGTTTGAAGCGTGAACCATTCCGTAAGAATCATCCAAAAACAAAGATCCACTGAGTTTTCCATTTCCTTTCAATCTACCTAATCTCAACCCATGTCATGTTTTACCTTGATGCCATGTCCGTTCACCAAAATCCATTTTCACCTCTCCTGAAATGGAGATGAGATCTATATGCACAAGAAGTGGGTGCATGAGGAATCATCCCACAATAAACAGTTATGACGCGTGGGTCAACTAGACAAAGATCACTCGTATGTTAGAATCAAAGGAGTGGGGACCAAATCTTACCAATGCATACAACATGTGCAAGAGCTTGGGTGTCAAGCTCCCACATTGCATTTGAATATGGTGACCTCCCCACTTGTAGCCATGGTTCCATCCAGACCCATTATGTTGTAGTGGGCTGTGAATTGTGTGGCAGCTTTCAGTATGAGTATACAATTCAGATTGTGATGTTGATCTTACTGTCAGATACTAGGATTTCAAGTTTGTTTCACTACTTAAATTCCTTCAAAAAAATTCTAAATGATTTGCAATTCAAGACACATAAGTGTACCTTCTCAATGAACATGGAACCATCTGATCTAAAATTGCTTCCCACTTTGAATCTTGTTTTGATCATTTCATCAATAGCAATAAATGATATGATGGGAACTCTATAAATCGTCAATGGGACTTGGCATGTCATTCAAAATCCACCGTTGCACATGGGAGGGAGGCGTGTTTGTATCCAACGTGTACTATTACACACGGGCCACAACATGAAATGTCTTTTGATTGCAACTTTTGTATTTCTGTTCACTATGATCTTGTTCACAAAGTCTGGAGCAACATCGTAAAACTTCTTTGACTTTGATGTGTGACAAAGGTATCTTGCCGCATGCTTCTACGCTTATGCTGGTTTACATCATCATCAATAAACTTCTCAATTATTTATGGGTTCTTCAAAATGCAAAGCATGTCATAATGCAATTAAGGACATTTCATGTCCTAACTAGTGAGAATTGGGAGCACAATTCACAAGTGGGAGCACTGTTTATAGGTGGGAGCACTATATACAAGTGGGAGAACTACTTACAAGTGGGAGCACTATTTACAAGTGGGATTGAGATTTACACTTGGGAGAAATACTTACAATTGAATACAATTCATAATGCTTATTCCAAAATGATGATCAGATGACTAGAAATGAAGAATTGTTTTCCTTATCTATTAACAATTGAAAAGTCTTTGGTAATTTTAACAAGCTTTCATCAAATACAATAAATCATATCAATAAAATGCACTATATTGCATGAACAACAATGACGAAAACAAAGAGTTTAAAACTTTCATTCTTAATACTGAAGAAATAGGGGCAAACACAAGTGAAATGCTTTTTCCTTGAAGGAAATTTGTGCTATGATTTCCAAGGTGCCACCTAGAATGATGTGCCTCTTTCATGCTACCATTGGCCCGACATCCCATTTATCCCCCACCAAATGTAGTAACTCCGACTTCCACAAAGTTTCATGGTCAATGTACCCAAAGATCCAGAGATGGTTTTTCTACGTAGAGGCAATTTGGTTGCAACAAAAATTGTATCCATGAATCAATACTACTAATAAAGACAAGAACAAAAACAAACAAAAACATCTTCAGTTTGAAGAGCTTCAACACCAAACACACCATGGTTGACCTCTACTACCCTTTGTACTTCTCCCTCTACATCTAAATCCCCCTCTTTTCCCCTTTTCTTTTGCCGTATGTTTTGTGATCTCCTCAAGCCCCCCATATTGATCCATGAGCTACACACATTCCGATTTATGCTCATCTTCCTTTAGAGGCCTCTGCTCTAGCTTTCCAATGCACACAAAAGTTTTCTTGGTGCCATTAATTGAGAAGTTTTCATAGATATCATTATCTTCCATTTAACCAACCTCCTCATCCGTGGATGACCCTTGTTGCTCGGCTACATGCCTACAGGCATTAGAACCCTTGGTTGCTTCATACCAAGTTGAATGTTTCTCAGAATTTGGCACTCAAATTGTAGATAACACACAAACTCTACCGTGCTGTGCTGGCACCATCAACGATCATGTTCAATTGACTTCTTGACGGTGCTAGACTTCTATAGAATTGAGCCTTGATATTCTCAAAGCCTTATGACTTCCTGGCGTATCTTCTTGAAGTGACCGCTCACGGTGCTATTAGGCACACGTCGCTAAGCTTGAGACCCAAGGATGCATCATAAACCAGTTAACTCTCATCATTGCATATGTGAGCACAACTTATTGGACACATGTCCTCAAAGTACACTTACTACTTGATGTAAACTATCCATTTTTCATGATTCCTCAAGTTTTCTATTTCTTTTCCCATCATCCTTGCGAACTAATTGTGTTTTTCTCAACGTAAAAATTTCTGTCAGTGCATAGTGGCACCATGGGTCAACCGATGCATCAACCACGTGGTGACAATCTTGCATGAGTCATCAAGACATCTCTATTTTTCAGTAGTTTGTTGATGTCAAGAAAACAGTGAATGGAATGAGCAAACCAGACTACGGGCAACAAAAAATGGCAAAGACTCTAGCAATGGAGGATAAGAAACATGTGGAAAATGATGCCCTTGATATGAACCAGTCAAGAAAAGCAACTTTCATTGCAAATGGTACAGCACCTACGAACCCAAAGGTTCATCAGGTGAACCATCCGTCCCTATAGTTACCCATCGGGATGACACCTGGCAAGGTGAGAGACATTGGCTGAAAAGCTTGCATAAACAAAAATCCATACAAGAAGGTATTGGGTTTGACAGCCTCAACCCCTAGATGTGTATTGAGCAATCATCATTTTTGGCATCTAGGAAAACCATCCACAAAACATTAGAGCAGCAAATTGTATCAACAGCATTGACTAAAACGATTGGATGGAGGAAGCCAACGATTAGCAAACCTAGATTAAAAAATCCTCACATGGCGAAGGTAACTAGAGATTGACGCCATCGATAAACACAACCAGAATATCTTCTAGAAATAAGGGAAACCATGTCACATTTTGCGCAACTACTGGAGATGGAACCAATAGAACAAAAAGGAGAGAAAACCATAGAAAAAAGATGAGGATCTAGGAAAGTGCAAAGGGCAGGATTAGATGGTGAGATCCTGTCAAATGAAAAAGATCTTCTTCAACCGATCACCCATCTGAGCATCCCACATTGCTTGATACAAGTATTCCTGAGATCACAAAGTTTGACGAGGGGTTTGACGCTGACTAACCGATGATATCACTACAATTACAACCAAGGGATTGTAGAAGTCTTAGAAATGTACCGAAACTATTAGAAGGAGGAGAGCCTCATAACGTTGAAAGTAATTACCTGGTTCAAAAGATACGTTTGCAGACCAAACCAGGGGTGTTTTATGGGAAAGTTGTTAATGAAGGCTTATAAATCTGTCGACAATGTGAACATCTGGGACTAAAAATAAGAGATTTGCACCACATAAAAGTCCAAATACATTTTCCCATGAGAAATAACAAGTTATCCCCGGGTGAGACTTCCTATACTGACACCATCCACAAGTGGACTTGAGCAACGGATGGGTCTACATTGACATTAATCGACAAAGACAATACATACCTCTAGTTGAGTGACCTATGATGCAGTAGAGGTGGAGGTAGTACAGGAAGTTGCGGTGCTTGCAAGAATTCAGTCGATATCTTTGGACGTGGCCACGAGATATCTACAACATGGAAAATCAAGGGTGGCTAGTCCACGTGGTGACAAAAGAAGTAGCAGAAGTTGCAACAGCCAAGGCAGCCACACCGACTTGGGCATTTCAGAAAGTGTTAACCGTTCCAGAGGAGTTCCCAACATATGTGGAGGAGCTGGAAAGAAATTTTCCCATATAATTGCCCTAAGAGGTACCTCCACAACACACTCTGACCACAAAATAGACCCAAGACAGGTAGCAAACCGGCAGTGAAAGGAACCTTTTGCATGTGCTACTAGTAGCTGACCGAACTCAAGACGTATTTAGACAAGATGCTTGTTCATGGGTTCATCCAACCATCCACGTAACCAAATGCGACACATGTACTCTTCATGAAAAAGAAAACTGGATAAATGAGGATGTGCATGGACTAGTGAGCGGTTAACAATGTGAGAATCAACAACCAATACTTTCTTTCACAAGTAGACAAACCTTTTGACCAACTCCATGAGGCCCAGAATTTTATCAAGATTGACTTATGCAATGGCTTTAATCAAATCCGCATATCTTGAGGACATCAAGGAGATTGAATTCCACAAAATATTTGGGTGTTTTGAGTTCACGCTCATGCTATTTGAACTCACAAACGTCCTCTCAACTTTTGTGGGAGTGATGAACAACATTTTTCACCCATACCTGGCTGACGTTTTCTTCACACATCTCACCAGCATTCTGGTGTACGGCCGCATCCCAGAGTAGCACAATGGACACCTCTAAAACGTTATGGAGACATTACAAAGAGATGAATTTTACCAAAAATCTCAAAATGCAAATCTGGTCACCGTTCGGTCAATGTTTTAGGCCACATCACTGGTTGGAGTGAATCACCATGGATCGTAAAAGGTGGCGACAGTTGCTGATTTGCCATCACTGACCAATGTTCAGAACGTCAAAACATTTATAGGCTTATGTAACTACTACCATCAACTCATGAAAACTATGCTTGGGTATCAATGCACGTCTCTAATCTCACTCGTGAAACCACTGGGTGGAGTTGGGGGGATAGCAAAAAAGAGGCATTCAACTCTTGAAGAAATGCTTTGACCTTGGTTCCAACCTTCAGTTTGGTATATCCAATGGAGGACTAAGTTTTTGCCACCAACATGTCTGATAAAGAAATTGGTATTATTCAGCTCCAAGACAATGGCAGTTAAGAACAATCGATTGCGTACATTTCATGAATAATACATGGACTTGAACTCAATCACGCAGTTTAAGAGGATTAAATTTTTGCTTTTGTGCATGAATTCAAAACATGGCGGTACTACTTGGAATACCGGCAATGCATTGTCCATAACAACCATCATAGACTAAAACATCTCAAGATGTGGCCAAATCTGAGTCAAGGACAAACTCAATGGATGGAGTTCCTTGAGTATGACATCGATTATTCACCCTGGAATGACAAATCTAGCGCATTCCTTGAGTCAACAAGTACATCTAATGGACAAGATCAACAGATGACTTTTCACACGGGACCCGCACCTTGCTAGGTTATTTGCAAATGGTTACAAAGAGTTTGGTAGGTACCATAACACGAATTTCTCTTTCAATGGCCCCTACTGGTGACGGAGATTCACTTGCCACTTCACTGTACCACAAAATGAAGAACTTTGACGTATTCTCTTTGACAAATCTCAGGACACTGGTCGAGGTGGACAGAATGGCAACGACAAGACGCTCAAGAAGCTGGTGAAGTTCTACTGGTGGGATGAAGTACACACCTACATGGTAGCCTTCGACAAATCATGTGATACTTGCCTCAGTAAAAATCCTTTTGCACGAGACCAGCAAGACTACTTTAACCTCTCCCTATTTTGACAGAGTCATGGACTGATATCAACACGGACTCTCTGATGGGCTTCTCCATCACTTCTGAGGAATATGACGCCATCCTTGTGGTGTTGGACATCTTTTAAAAAACATGTCACACTTCATCCCGGAAACAACCACAGTCACCGCTGAAGGAACAACGCCTTTGTCTCTAAACTAGATTGAATGCCTGTACAATGTGCCACTCGCCATCATCACCAATCGGAAGATGTGATCCACTAGCAAACTTTGGTATGAATTGATGATGCGTTACGATAGATAACTCCAGCTTTCAACATCATTCCAACCTCAACCCGACAGAATACAGATCGGACTAGTCAGATGCACAAACAACTTCTCCATAGCTTATCCAAGCCACATGATACCACTTGGGCAACAAAATTGCCGACAACCAAACCCACATATAGCTCTACGGTTTCCACCGCAATGGGTAAGAACCCCTTCAAAGTGGAATAAGGTAAACTTCCTACCACACCGGTGGGAGTGCAAAGTTGGAGAAACATTCTTGTGGTCAAAATCCATACACAGGATTTCTCCAGAATTTGGGAGGAAATGTGTGAAATCCCTTGCAAAGACATAGGTAGCCATGAAACGAGGATTAAACAGACATCGTAGTGATGGCATGTTCATCGCTGGCAACCACATCCTCCTCAACTCAGTGAACATCAAACTATGAGCACAGGACTTCACGAAGCCAAAACCCCAGTTTTGGGGGTCGTTTAAGATCAAGCAAATGTAATCCCCTATCTCCACTTGACTTTGCCTAGACAATAGCATGGGGATCCATCCCCTCTTCGACAAAAACAAGCTCCATCTCTACCAGGACCCCAACGCCGACTTCCCTGAAAGAGACATCACACCTCCACAACCTATTTCCAGAAGATGGAGATAAAAGGCATGTAGTTAAAGATATCTATGGACATTGATTCCGTAAAAAAAGGACAAGAAATCTGATTAAGTAGCATGGTTGCGACGCCATGCACAACGGTTGGGATCCATATGACAACCTGTGAGACATCGATCACCTAATTGATGGCTACAGCCATCGTCACCAGTCTATGTCTACTTACTCGCCAAGACGACACAGCTAGAAAGGGGGTTAGTGTTATGTCCCAGATGTACATGAGTTCCCTGAACTTTGTGAGTGGGCACTTTGTCTTTACATTCATGGCCCACTGCACATCGGCCAAGGGAATTTTGGCCAACTTGTTGGTAATGCAGTACATGCACTCAAGTGAGCGCTCGACTCTATTCATGTACACACACACAAACACACACACACACACACACACACACACACACACACACACACACACACACACACATACACACACACACACACACACACACACACACACAC
>SZWC01000035.1:744332-775045 GCA_023375785.1 Penium margaritaceum | reverse complement strand
CACACACACACACACACACACACACACACATACACACACACACACACACACACACACACACGCACGCACGCACACACGATGACGATGTACACATCATGGAGCACACAATGCTGGATCTTCAGCCAACTGTAAAAGTGGCGGCGAGAGGACCCATGCTAGATTTGTTTGAGATCTTGATTGTAGTAATCAGTTTAACATGCTTGATGTATTTCGTAGCATGACATGGAGCACATGAATTACGGGGGATCATGCATCCACATATGCTTGTTGTCAATGTGGTTTATATTGATTTAGTCATGCATGTGATAAACATGTGATGCTGAGTTGCTGATCTGTCGGGAGCATATGAAGGGGTTATTCCTACATGTGAGAAGCTGTTGGAAGCTCGCTCTCTTCTCCGTCAGGTTTTATCCTAGGGTGGCGTCCGGGCGCAAAGTCCATTTTCTCGTGTGGGTAGCCTGGTCAACTGGCGTGTATCACCTCTTGCGGTTACCTCTGGTTATGATTCTTTGCATCTAAGGACCTCGCTTGCTTTGTTCATGGCTCCGCACGTGTTTCCTGTCACTCAAACGTCTACATGTTTGTTCGAGCAAGCATCACCACTTACATACCTGCCCCAACCTCTTGTGTTCCGTTCCGGAAGGATGTGGCAACTTCGACCACTTTCTCAAATTGTCAATAGATGTGTTCCTAACGGTATCCATGTTTTGATATTGTTTTGTCGACTTTTTTTATGGCATCGGACTTTTTGTAAAACTATACCTCGATATTCTTGAGGCCCCTTGACTTCTCGGCAAAACTTCTCAAAGCAACCACTCATGGCACGACCTCGCAAGTGTCGCTCGGCTCAAGCGCCGAGGATCCAAAGTAAGCCTCATTGCAATTCTCACCATTGTTTACATGAGCTCAACTTATTCAACACTTGAAATCGAAGTATGCTTATTGCTTGATATAAGTTATCTATTTGTCCCAATTCCTTGAAACCTCTGTTTCTTCGTACCTCAACCCTGTGGACTACCTATATTCCGATCGGCATAATAGATAGCACAAGTATTAAGCACAAACAAAAATAGCCAGACATGCTATTTTTGTTGTTACGCGAGTGGCAACTGTGTTTCGTTTCTTACTCAATACGTAAGGAATTAAAGTGTTTCCTTCACTATGAAGTAAAGCAGCTAAACTCCACGTCGCCCGCATTTTTGGTTGACCATCTTTGAGAAGCACCCATTTTGAGGACTATCCCTGTGTCTCCCCCATTCAAGAATCATATCGCTAGGTTGCCCCTTTTCATTCATTTTCCTTGTCTCCTCCATTTTTAAAAGTATCGCTACATCACCCATATAGTATTCATGAAATGTGGAGGCTTATGGTTTTGGGATGAGATGCCGGCAAAGGTTTTTTTGTACGTCATTGCCGGACACAACACAGTACCGCCCGACAAAGAGAACAAAGCATTGTAGGTGCTGCACAATGTCGCGGTGACATCTCAATATGCTCAGTAGGTTTGCATGTTGGTTCTTTTGTTGCAAACACACTGTTTTTGGTACAGGTTATCAAGAAAGTATGACGGGGCTTGGTTGATCTTCTCTACGGCATCGGAGTGGTCCACATTGGCAATCTTTGTCGAAAGTGGACGCTGGCCCAATGAGAACTCTTGAGGGGGGGGGGGGGGGGGTTCGGAGTAAGTGGTGGCACCTGCACTGTACGATGGACAAACTTCCACTCAAGCGGATCAATCCTTTTGTCCGTTATAACATGGGCTTGTGCAGGTACACTATTCGCAAACGACATTTTAGTCCAACATTCTGACCCATACGACGAGTGCTTGGAATGTTACGCACCAGACGTTCATGATTACCTGATCTTCCAAGTGGTCATTTCCATCGTTATACAAACAGCCCACCGCACGTCAAGACCTCAAGGTTTGCTCTGACAGTCGAGGGAAATTCGACTAACTGCCCTTGTCCTGTGACGATCCTTCTCGCATCTTCTAACACATCCGACCACTTTCAAGAATCAACGACAGAAGTGTCATGACCTTTTGGTCGACTTCTTGATGCATCAAGACATATCTAGATTTATAAAGATGCATGTCGCATCTTTGAATTCCATCCTTGAAGCCTCCCAATTTCTCGGTAGAGCTTCTCAAATCCGATCACTCACGACGCAACTCCACACGTGTAGCTCGACGATTCACCCAACGACTCCGACTATGCCTCATTCCTAACTCCACACTTTTATATATATGTTTGATCATTTTGACACGTGCCATCGTAGTACACTTACCGTTAGTCATGAATTGCTCAAGTGTCCCAAATTCTCAATCGTATTCTGCCTTGCAAATTCTACCGTTAATAATGAATTGCGCAAGTGTCCCAAATTCTCAATCGTATTCTGCCTTGCAAATACTACCTGTTCACCATGTACGCTTTGTTCGTCATAACACTTGGTATCAGAGCGCAGCGGTGCTGGACAATCATCTAACTGCTTTACCCATCCTGAGGACTACCTCCCACAAGCTGTCTGCGCATCTCGCACGTCAAGATTTCGCGGACTTTGCAACTACGACGTGAAGCAAACGAGCACATCCGACAACCAGCAACGGGTCTTTAGTGACGGCTTTGGCGATGGAGGAGAAGAACGTGCCTATGCACGCAACCCTTGAAGCGACAGCAAATGCTAGCGTGGCAGGGTATGCTATAGCTGGATCAACCCCTATGGCTCCGCAACCAATCCGTTTGCAAATCCAACAGTGGTAAACCAACCGCCCCTACCGACAGCGTCAATGACAAGAACCGGAATGACAGGTGGCACCGGACGACATGCACGGATCAATGAGGAACTGGTGAACCGTATCTCCACGCTTGAGGGGATCAACAGCCATATGCTTCAACAAATCAACATGGTGATGGAGGCTCTTTGCAACGCAATTGCACAAGAGGCGATGCTCGTTGAGAGAAACACCTACCCCCCTGATCTTTGAATTAGACGAATGAGAATTCATGAATTATGTGTTCCTTAAATTAGACGAGAATTTAGGGTTCTGAAATATTTATGTGTTCCTTATTGGTCGAATTGGCGAACAATTGGGACCTTGAATTCAACCATTTGCCTTTAAAAAGGTCAAAAAATGTCCTAAACTGCACAAATTTTGCATACGTAATTATTTATGTGTTCCTTATTGGTCGAATTGGCGAACAATTGGGACCTTGAATTCAACCATTTGCCTTTAAAAAGGTCAAAAAATGTCCTAAACTGCACAAATTTTGCATACCTAATTGTTTATGTGTTCCTTTAATTTCATTCAACGAAATAACGATCAAAATTCAACCAGCATTCAAAACATTAAAATCGAATTCAAGGATCAGGGGGGTAACTCTTGAGCAAATCCAAGATTTGGACGGCCCCTCCTGAACTGTTCGATCCTGCAAATTCCAAGGGACCAATGGTTCAGATGTGGCCGACGAGTCTGGAGGTGTACTTCATTGTGGCTCAGGTCAACCACGACTAGAAAAAGATTGACCTCGCGGCCACGCTTTTGCATGGCACGACATGAAGTTGGTGGTCTGATCTAAAGGCCATCCAATGGCAGCAGGAGACTGGTGCCATTTCCTTTGAAGTGCAAATCAAAGTGCGACTTCGGTCTCCATTCGATCGAATTTTTGGGTCACATCATCAACGGCGGACGGATCACCATGGATCCGGAAAAAGTGGCAGCATTCGTTGATTGGCCGACGCTGACCAACGTTTGAGCCGTTCAAGTTTTTTTTTGACTTCTACAATTACTAACAACACTTCATACAGTATTACATCTGAGTTTCAGCGCCTCTCTACAACATCACTTGAAAACAAAATGAGTGGCAGTGGGAAGACAACAAAAAAGAAGCATTCACTGCTTTGCAGAACGCTTTGGCCTCAGCGCCAGGCCTACGATTGGCTGATTCAACAGTCGACTACATCATAGCTATGGATGCCTCAAATTGAGCCATCGGCGCAGTCCTGCTAGAAAACCATGTGAACGGAGAACAACCGGTCGCATACATGTCACAAAAACTGCAAGGACCGGAACGCAATTATGCCATGTACGAGAAAGAGAAGCTGGCATTCATACATGTGTTGAAGACATGGTGGTGTTATCTTTAATGCCGCCGATGCATCGTGCATACCAACCATCATGCGATGAAACATCTAAAGACGCAACAGGACCTCAGTCAAGGTCAATCCCGATGGATGGAGTTCCTTGAATCTAGGTTTGACTACAATATTGAGAACCGGCCAGGGAAAACCAGCCCAGCAGACACAGTCAACCGCCAACCAAATCTGATGGCTGAGACAGCAACACTGCAGCTGCAGCGAGATCCATATCTTGAGCACTTGTTCACACAAGGCTACAACCAGCATGGCTAGTACGACAAGGCAAAACTCTGGTACAACGAACCCTATTGGCGATGACGATTCACTCGCTATGTGGTCGTTCTCCCAAACGATGAACTCAGCCGCATACTGCTCGAAGAGTCCCACGACACCATTCCAAGTTGACATTTTGAAGAAGACAAGGCACTGAAGAAGCTGGAAAACACTACTGGTGGGACAAGATGCAATATGACATGGCCAGCTTTTGCAAATCTTCCGATACATGTCAGCGAAAAAATCCTGTTGCACACGGCCACCCAAACTTCTGTAGTCACTCCCCATTCCGACGAAACTGTGGACCGACATCTCGATGGGATTCGTCACGGGACTACCAGTCACATCCGAGGGATATGACGCAATCCTCGTGGTTGTTGATAGGTTTATCCAATGTCTCACCTTGTTATGACGATGACCACCGTCACCGCCAAAGGGACAGCACGGCTCTTGCTAAACAACATCCTACTTCTACATGGCGTGCCAAAAGCCATCACAGGAAACAGGGATGATCAATTCACCAGCCATTTCTGGTGCAAAATGATGGCTCGCTACTGCAGTCAGATCCATCATTCAATAATGTTCCATCCGCAAACTGACGGTCTGACCAAGCGGACCAATCAGACTCTCGAACAACTTCTCCAACCATGGTGCAAACCTCACGGGATGTATTAGGCACAAAAACTCCCAACTGCCCCCAGCCTTAGTGAATCTTCCCAAACCTTCTGACAACTTTGACCACTCTTGTGAAACTACGACAGAAGTATCACGACCTTTTGGTCGACTTCTCGATGCACCGAGACGGATCCGGACTTATAGATATGCATATTGCATCTTCAACGTTGATTCTTGAAGCCCCCGAATGTTTTGGTGGACCTTCTTGAATCCGACCACTCATGATGCGACTCCGCACGCATCGCTTGACAATCAACCCAACGACCCTGACTATGCCTCATTCGTAACTCGACACTTGTACATATATGTCCGATCATTTTGACACTTGTCATCAAAGTAAAGTTACTGCTTATCATGAATTGCTCAAGTGTCCCAAATTCTCAATCTTGACCTGCCTCACAACATCTACCTGTTCACCATCTACGCTCCGTTCGGCATAACATGGACATGGTTTGCGCTTTGAACTTTGGCCTTGATGATGCAAATGTTTGTATTGCAAACCAGTTGAATTCACCAGTTTGCACAGTGAACATGCATTGTGTTGCGTACTTAAGTGATCCGTAGTCCACATCTAGTTCTGTAGAATAACGTCAAGGATGAATTGTTGCTCATGTCTAAGCACAAATCCAGGACGCAACATGAACCTTGAGACTTCGAACCTGAGAGGAAAGTTAATAAACCTATGTATCCAGCATGTCAGCCCATGTAAAATGGGTACTTTGCGTGGATATGAACTTCTTATAACATGTAACACGTCCAGGTCAACAAAACGACAACGACGTTGTCCAAATATGGAAGGTGGACATAACAGAAACAGTGCCTAGAGTGTTGCACGGTATTACGAACCAGACGTACAGGAGTCCCTAACATTCTGAGTGGAAATTTCTGTCATTACACAAATAGCCCGCCGCCTGTCAAAACCTTGATTTTTGCCCCTATGGTCAAGGGCAATCCGGCCAAATGCCCTCACCCTCCGGCAAACCTTCTTGCACTTTTTGACAACTTTGACCACTTACGAGAACCTACGGTAGAAGTGATGTGGCCTTTCGTTTGACTTCTCAATGCATGGAGACATATTTTGATTTGTAAAGATGCATCTTGCATCTTCACCATCGATCCGTGAAGCTCCCCAACTTCTCGGTGGAGCTTCTCGAATCTGACTACTCACAGTGCGACTCCACACACGTCGCTTGACAATCAACCCAATGACTCCGACTATACCTCCTTCATACCTCGACACTTGTCATCAAAGTACACTCACCGCTAATTATGAATTGCTCAAGTGTCCATGATTCTAGATTGTGTTCTGCCTTACAACTTCTACCTGTTCACCATCTACACCCCGTTCAGCATAACACTTGGTATCAGAGCATAGCGGTCCTAGAGAGGCATCCAACTACTTCGCCCATCCAGAGGACTACCTCGCACAAGCGGTCAGCGCATCTCGCACGTCAATACTTTGCAGAATTTGCGACTACGAAGTGAAGCAAGCAAGCACATATGGCGTCCAGCAACAGGTCTTTGGCAACGACTTCGGTGATGGAGGAGTAGATTGGACCTATGCACTGCTAACCCTTTGTGTATATCTTTTCCTGCGATGTCCTTGGGTGCGTAGTGCATGCGGATCCAGCGGTCGGTGGTGATCTACGCTGATCACAGAGACGCACGCCAGCAAATCTATACTGTTCGATGTTTCACTCCCTTGTCTCACATACTCTACCGGTTGTCGACCCATGCCTACCTTTGATCAAGTGCCTACACCGATCTTTTATTCTTTTCCAACACATTGTACTCTTTGAAGCTAGAGACCTAGATTAGACCTTGCTTTGCTTGTTTTATATGACTCAACGAGGTCTGCCTGTATCTAGCACGTTTTTAGTCGAACCTAGGTCACTGTGGCAGTCGACACCTTTTTTGTGGGTTCTGGGTAGATTTGCCCTCGAGCCCAATTGAGTGCCAGCAAGCCTCGCTCGCCGGCCGAAGGGTAAGTTACAACTAGCGCAACTCACCCACTTTAGGGGGTTCGGGTTTTAACCGCCACACTTGTCTTTTTGTTCTTGGAGCCCGCAACCCTAGCCTTTGAGCTAACTTCACCTACACTATACCATTTGAGTTGCCTCTTGTCCCATCGAGTACGTAGCTTGTCCCTTATGGTATCAGATCCATTACAAGGGCCTGAATAGGACAAGAGCCGAACATAGGAGCTGTTGAAGGGGGCGGCCATGGAACACGCGCCAGGTCAACAAGGGTCGGCGGGGCAAAGGAGATCGAACCGGCTACAGCAAGGCATCGAACCTCCCCCAAATAGTTTCAGGGGCACAAGTAAGGACTCGCACATGCAGGGCGGGCCTGTGAGGAAGCTAAGACATGGAGAGAAGCATTCTTGCTTCTCCTATGACCACCCCTTGGTGCCCAGCTGTGGTTTCAAGGGTGCGTAGTGGGTCTGGGGTAGCGGGACTGGGTTTGCAAGGTCTCTGGCAAGTTGAAGAGGCTTCCCCATAGAGCTTCGCGCTCTTGGCAGAAAAGTGGGCCCAAAGTGGGCCCGGGAAACTGTTGTCAAAACTTTCTTGGCCTGCCTTTGCCCTGTTCTCAGCTAACTACAAAGCAGGAACCATTCCGGCCGCATCATGAGCGTAGTTGATGGGGAGCCTGGCGGTGCTAGAAGTGCAGGGGGTGGTGAGGTGCCGGTGGAGCGGGAATTCCCTGCAGCACTGGTGATCCCCATGCTGTTACCCTCACTGCTGCTGCCATGGCGCAACTGGGGTGGGGTCAAAAGGAGCTTTCCCCTCCCCAGCTAGGGACGCAGGACTACCTGAATTGGAGGGACATATTCTTGGCTTGGACTGTAGAACATGGACTATAGGAGCTCTATCTCAACCCTCCTGCCGCGGCAAGCAACCTTGTGCTGTTGCGTACATTCAATGCCCTCACCCGTGCCCTGCAAAATTTGCAAGCTTATGCCTTGCACCAATGCCGCTTCGGCGGCAAGGGTGAAGATATGTCTAATCCATGCAGTGGTGCTCCACGCCCCTATGACGCATGGTATCATCTAGCCACACATCAGGAGGAACAGGGAATGACACTGGTCGTATCCCTCAGAGACCAACGTTGCAACCTCTACCCAAAGCCCCGTGCACCAATTCCTGAGTACTGGGACAAGGCCATGGACATACGCCGATGCATCCTAGGACTGGGGACTTCCAAATCCATCCTTGTATGGCTTGACATGGTCCTACTCCATTTTGGCCAGCAGTACAAGGAGTTTCGGCGTGATCTTCTCCGAAGTCATCCAGTCGCAGAAATTGAGCTCATCGACTCGACGTCTATCTTTGAAGAGCTGCGCAACTACAAAGACATTGTGAAGGGTGAGACGCGCAATTTGGCAGCCGGGACACCAACGGCATACACACTGCAAAGCTCTCCTGCTGTAGCTGCTGCCTCCACCCAAGTGACATTCGCTCTGCCTAGTGGTACTATTGGTGGAGGCAGGGGCTCACCTGGTTGTACCAATCGAGGCCGCGGACGTGGCCGTGGGAACCAGAGGTGCAGCTTCTGCAACCAGACGGGACGCTTCTGGCTTAGGTGCCATACAGTTTAGCGGTAGATGATGGAGAGGCAGTAGCAGTAGCAATCGCAACAGCAGCAACAACAGCAGCGGCAGGCACAACAGTCTTTCCAGTCATAACAGCAGTTCTTCACACCACCTGGACAACCTTTAGGTGGATACGGTCCACTAGGATTGCATCCCTATCATCCTGCAGCTGCCACCTTTGGTCCCTGCAGCAGCCACCTTTGGTCTATTGCCTCAACAGCAGGCCATGCAGCAGCCATCAGCACCGCTTGGGTACTACAGAGCTCCCGTGTACAACATGCCCTTGTTTGCATCTGCTCCTCCAGTACCAGTGCCGAAGTGGGCCCAGCGAGCATACGACGATGTTGCCGCAGCGCACGCTAGTGATGCTGATGGGGCGACCTCAGACGTGCACCCTCTAGAGACTCCAGCAGTTCCTCAGCCAGGTCCGGGCCTTGGACACATGCATGTCACCACGTCACATACTCTACCCATACACGAGTGATTGTTTGACGCAGTAGAATCACATCATATGTCACCGCATCGTTAATTTTTTGTGTCCTTGTATGCAACACATGAGGTGGAAGGGGTGCAGACTGGTTCGGGGGAGGTGCTAAGGGTTGAGGGCATTTGAACTCTCACATTGCAAGCACCTGGGGGTGTCATGTGGTTGACAGGAGTGCTCTATGTTCCTCAACTAACGGTGAGCTGTATGGGGGTCATTTGGATCGTCAATCGGGCATGTCAATACTAACGCAAGCTGGAAGATGCATGCCTCTTTATGCTCGTGGGGTGCTACTAGTTAATTGATCCTTGCACGTTGACATGTTGTGTATTCTGACCCAGTTTCCTTCCCTGCCCTCCAACCATGCACAGACGCACGTCATGACCAAGACTGATCCAAAGCACACGGAGCTCATTCACAAAAGATTAGCAAACATCAACACGGAACTGGTCACTGGTCTACTGAAACACCAGCCTGCACACGGACTCAGCCCTGCTGATTGCCCGCATGGCCTAAAGGCTTCCGCCAGCCTTGATTGTCAGGAAGGAAAAGCTCATAGATAGAGTTTCCCTGTGTCTCATCATGTCAGCGAGACAACACTCGAACTGGTGCATGCTGGCCTAACAGGCCCTATGCCCATCCATTCGTTTCAGTATGTGTCCCTGTACGTGTTGACTCTCACAGACGACTACAACTGCTTTCGCTGGGCTTTCTTGCTCAAAACCAAAGCGGATGCACAGTGGGCCATAATGGAATGGATTCCCCTTGCTGAGCAACAGACAGGGTGTCAGTTACGCATCCTGTGCACCGACAGGGGAGGAAAATTCCTTGGGCCGCTCATAGCTGATCTAAAGAGAAAAGGGATTCTCCACCAAACCACTGCACCCTACACTCCCCAGAAAAATGGGGTAGCAGAGAGATGGCACAGAACTTTGGGGGACGCCCTACGCACCCTTCTTATAGAGTCTGGCTTGTCCTTTGGATTTTGGGAGGAGGCGGTCAAGCATATCACCTGGTTATGGAACGGGGTGCCAAAAGACCCTCTTCCCAAGACCGTCACCCCGTGGGAAAGGTGGTTTAAACAAAAGGCAGATCTGTGCCCAGCACGTGTGTGGGGAACTATGGCATGTGTGTGGTTTGATGATCTACAACGCAATCACAAGCTCAGTCCACGCGGCAGGTGGTGCGTCATTGTTGGAGTGTCACATGCCTCCAAGGCATGGAAGTTTTGGGACCCCACACAGCACACACTTGTTGAGAGTCGAGATGCCTCTTTCGTGGAACACATGCCCTACCGGACATTCAAAGGTCTCAAGCACTTACCTGTGATAACCACACCTGAAAGGTATCCCGAGTGTGTCGGCGTCCCTGTCTTTGTCCCCATTTTGAGACCGGACACCTCAACATCCTTTCGTCGACCCAAGATCATACAGCAGGCAACACATGTTCCTACTGACCTGCTCACGTTGACTGATCTGGCAAGCACTAGAGGGGAATCCCCAGGTTAATCCCCTAGTCTAACTCCTGCTCCAAGCGACCCTCTCCTGCCTGTTCCAGTTCGGCGCTCACAACAAAATGTGCCTAAGGTTAACTACAGGCAGTTCTACCACATTGTGGGTCCCACAAATCCCGTGGTCATCTTTGAGCCTCTCCCAGTTGAAGACACGAGGGTACATCCAGATGCAGCCGAGTGGGAAAAGGCCATGATAGTGGAGTTATATGCTCTCCTTGAGCACGAGGTCTACAAACTGGTCCCACTTCCTCCAAGACACAAGGTCATTGGTGTGAAATGGGTCTTTCAGGTCGAAAAGAATATACAAGGCCTACTTGATAAATACAAGACCCGACTCGTTGCCAAAGGGTTCCAACAGATCCCAGGCCAAGACTTCACAGACACGTACGCCCCTGTGGGCAAGTACACAATGGGTCCTGCCTTGCTAGGAGTCGCAGCACATAAGGACTGGGAGATCCATCAAATGGATATCAAGAACGCATTTTTCATTGGTCCACTAGATGAGGAAATCTACGTTGAGAAAGCACCAGGTTTTACAGATGGGACAGACATTGTGGCTCCTCTTGAAAGCCCTCTATGGGCTGAAACAAGCTCTGCGATGCTAGAACAAGGAGATGTGTCGCACACTGGGGCTTGGGGGTTTTCTGCAAAGTTTTTCTGATCCTTCCTTGTTCATCCGTTGGGCTAGTGGTTTTTCTCTCGCTCTCCTGGTGTATGTTGATGACCTGCTAATTCTGTCACCCTCTCCCTCTCTGGTCCAGGCAACAAAGACACTGCGCATACCGCATGAATGACCCAGGAGAAGTACACAATTTTCTGGGCATGGCCATCAATCACGACAGAGCTGTATGGCCACTAACATTACATCAGGGCCGTTTCATTGCACATCTCAAAGGACGGTTCTCTCATCGTGTACAACATCTTCCTCCACAATAGTCACCAATGAGTCCCGACGTGAACGCACATATTCTTGGCAAGCTAACTACTAACTACGGGCCTAACATGGATCCCACACTTTACAATTAGATCACGGGCAGTCTCACCTATCTCTCCTCCACCACTCGTCCAGACATCTTTTGTGCAGTGAACACATTGGCCCAGTTCAGCCGGCATACACACAGCATGCACCAAAAGGTATTGCTCAAGCTTTTACGCTATGTGCTTGACACGGCATCGATGGGCCTTGTATTCCCCCATGGCACTAGTCCCTTGATCGATGGATACCGTGACAGTGACTATGGATGGGACAAAAATGCATGCAGTCGGGAAGGGTATGTTTTTCGACTCTGGGGCACGACTGTGTCATGGCGTAGCGCAAAGCAATCATGTGTGGCACCAGCATGTGGCTGACAAGTCTGGAGGTGTACGTCACCACTGTTGGGGTCAAAGACAATCAAAGGAAACTCGACACGCGCTTTTGTGTGGCACGACACTAAGTTGGTGGTCCAATCTAAAGGCCATCCAACAACAGCAGGAGACCAGTGGAGCCTCATAAATGGCCAACAACGCCCATCATGTATAACCGACCACAGGTGTTCTACCCTTGGATCAGATCAACCCGAAATGGCAAGACGTGTTAATGCCACCAACCAACTAGAATGAAATTTCACGCACAATGCTTGCACATTTTGGATGACTAAACAAGAGGTAAGACACTCTCTACAAGCTCCAACATCTCTATCAGTAGTCTAACATGGCAGAGTATACACGGAGATTCCACGAGATCATCACTGTTGCAAAAACTCCCCCGATGAGCTCTGTTTTCACAACAATAGCCTCAAATGTGACATCCGACGAGTGATTGCCATTTTTGGCATCCAAAACGACTTACCACAAATGATTGCACTAGCAGGAAGGATCCACAACACTCACTACAACGCTTGAATCTAGGAATCTTACGGCTGGCGACCTCCCAACCACAATTATCGTGGGAACGGGAAAAGCCAGTCGGAGCACTCCTCGACTTGGATGGAAGTGGAGGATGTCACGAAGAGATACATGCACCTGCTACAGCTACAAAAAATTCAGGCACATGGCTCGCGATATTCGGGGTAAGCAACAGGCCAAAAGGGGAGGGGGGGGTCGCAGAAGAATGAGTCAGGGAATGACAAAGGACAGGAGTAAGAGGCGCAACTCTTTTCCATGAGGAGCAATCTACACCAAACAATCGCCCATCTGAATGGCTTACAACTTCGCACAGTGTTTCTAAAATCGCAAAGTTCAATCAGGGGTACAAAGATGACCAACCTGCGATGTTGCTAAAAGTTTGGCCTCGAGGATGCAAGAGTCGCAGAGTGATAACAACACTATTGGATGGAGGAGCTTCTCACAGCTTTGTAAGCAATGACATGGCTCGTAAACTGGGTTTGCAAACCAAACCAGGGATGTTTGAAAGAAAACCCGTCGACGGAAGATTACAAATATGGAGACTCCAAGAACTACTACAGAATCATCCTTGGACATGATTTGCTTTACTAGCACAATCCACAGGTCGATTGGAACAGCGACAACGTCCACGTGGAAATTGATAGTGCCAAGCATCAACTTCCACATATGGGACGGAAGATGATAGCTTAAGCGGCAGAGGTGGAAGCAGCAGATGAAGTCGCGGTAGCCGAAAAGCGACAATTTGTGCAGCCGATGCCGCTCAACGTGGGCAAACACTGCATACGGCAAAGAGCCCGTGTGTGGCTTGTACATATCCAGCCAATGGTGGAAGCGGATGTAGCAGTACCTGACTCATCAGCCCCATCGACCTCATCGGCATCAACAAAGTTCACAATGGTACCCGAAGATTTTGCGCCACTCATCCAATACTTTGCGAACGTCTTCCCCGATGAACCTTAAAAATACCTACCACCTTAATGTGACATCGATCATCGCATCGAGATAAAACCGGGCAGCCAACCCACACTTTGAGGGGCCTCTCGGATGAGCGATAACAAACTGGCCAAGTTAAAAAGGCAACTCAACAAGATGCTCGGTTAGGGGTTCATCCGCCCATCCACGTCACCATACGTCGCACCGGTACTGTTCGTGAAAAAGGAAACTGGTGAGATGCAGATGTGTGGGACCACCTAGCATTGAACGGCGCTACCATAAAAAACCGTTATCCTCTTCCTCGAGCCGACGAACGTTTTGACCCATTCCGAGGGGCTCGAATTTTCACCAGAATTAAATTGCGCATGGGTTATCACCAGGCAGACGCCGACATTGAGAAGACGGCATTCCAAACTTGCTACGAGCATTTTGAGTTCACAATAATGTCATTTGGACTTATGAATGTCCAGGCAACATTCATGGCGGTAATGAACAGCATTTTCCGTCCATACCTCAATGATTTTGTCGTGGTGTACCTCATAGATATCTTGGTTTACAGCCGTACCCTAGAGGAGCACGATGGACATCTCGAAAAAGTTCTCAAAGCTTTACAAAGAGAGAATTTTTTTAGAAAGCTCTCAAAGTAAGGCTTTGGTCGCCATTCCATCAAGTTTTTGGGTTCATCAACGGCGGATGGATTACCATGGATCCAAAAAAAGTGGTAGCAATCACTAATTAGCCAACACCAACCAACGTTTGAGACGTACAAGCTTTCCTGGGCTTCTGCAACTACTACCGGTGTTTCTTATGGGATTACGCCCGAGTGTCAGCACCTCTCTCCGACCTCTCTTGAAAAGAAAATGAGTGGCGGTGGGGAGACAACGAACAAGAAGCGTTCACCGCTTTGCAGAAAGCTCTGAGCTCAGCAGTAGCCCTATGATGAAACAATCCAATGGTCAACTACGCCATGGCCACGAATGCCTCAGACTGAGCCATCCGTGCAGTCATCTTGCAAGACCACGATAACGGCAAGGAACCGGTCGTATACATTTCCCAAAAAATGCGAGGACTGGAACTCAACTACGCCGTACACAAGAAAGAGATGATGGCGGTCCTAATGCAGCTAAGACATGGTGGTATTGTGTGGAGTGCCACAGATGCATCGTACGCACCATGCGCTGAAACATTTGAAGACGTAAACGAACCTCAGTCCACGTCAAACCTGATGCAAGGAGTTCCTGGAATCCAGATTTGACTGGGATACCAAGTCCCGGCCATGCAAAATCAACCCAACAAATTCACTTCACTCCCGACCAGATCTGATGGCTGAGAAAGCGACATTACAACTATAGTGAGATCCGTATCTCAAGCAGTTATTCACACGAGGCTGTGACTAGCATGGCGGATACGACAAGGAAAATTTCTGGTACAATGCACCATATTGCAGGCGACGATTCACTCGCCTAGTGGTCGTTCCCTCGGGCAAAGACCTCCGTCACATGCTGCTCAAAGAATGCCACGACAACGATCCTGGTGGACATTTTGGAGAAGAAAAGACGCTGAAGAAGCTAACAAAACACTACTGGTGGGATAGGATGCAATCCGACGTGGCAAGCTTCTGCAAATCTTGTGACACGTGTCAGGGAAAGAAACCCCGTTGCACATGGCCAACCGGACTCTTGCAATCAATCCCCATTTCCAGAGGAAACATGGAACAACATCTCCATGGACTTCACCACAGGACCACCAGTCACACCCGAGGGATATGACGCAATCCTTGTTATTGTCGGCAGAGTTTTCAAGTTTTCTCACTTTATTCTGACTATGACCACCTTCATTATCGAAGGAATTGTGCGGCTTCACGGCATACCGAGGACTAACACAAGCAACAGGGACGGTCGATTTACCAGCCGTATTTTTCATAAACTAATGACTTGGAATGGCAGTGGGATCCAACAAGAACACCGGTCCATCCTCAAACCAACGACCAAACGAAATGTACCAACCAAACGCTCGAACAAATTCTACGCACATTATGAGAACCACATGGGACGGATTGGGTGCAAAAACTCCCAATTGCCGAAATCGCATATAATTCGGCGATCTTCACCGCGACAGGTAAACCTCCGTTTGAAGTTGTGTATGGAAAACTTCCCGCCACACCAGGAAGACTTCATAGCCAAAGCAACAATCCCGCGGTTGACGTCCAACGTCGTGCCTTGTCCACCATCTTGGAAGAAACATGATGGACACTTGCGAAGACGCAAGCGGAGATTTTTGAGCAGCTGACCGACATCGCAGCGACAATTTCTTCCTCGCAGGAAACAAAGTCCTTCTCATCTTGGACAACATCAAACTCCAGTTGAGATTGCGTTGGCCATTCACATTTCTATGACCTCTTGTCTCGATCTTCATGGCACACACATGTGTACAGATTTAATGATCATTGCCTTACCTAGGGAGATGCCACGTGAGCGCGCTCTAACTGCTGGCTCTAGCAGCATGAAGCAACCATTCTACCCACGAGTACCCTTTGGCACATACATGGCCATCACTTGACTATCTTGCCTTGATGTGGTTGATGCTAGGGTACATACACTTTGACTGTTGTTCCCTGCATCATTGTGACTTGCTTGTGGGTGTTTGGGGGAGCTGCATTATCTTCCCGGGTGCTGATCATTAGGGGGGCACCGTGTCAGCCTTGAGCTGTGTACTGATGAGAAGCCACTCTTGGATTAATTCCGAATGGGCAGGCTTGACCCCCGGGCGGCGGTGCACGTCAGCTTGGGCGTCTGCTCAATGCCCGCGTGCACTTACCGGCTTATCTCTCTTGCTCCCCGCCCCCAACTTCATATCCCTCTTTCAACCTAACTTTGCAAGTCAAGATTACCACATCCATGGCATCTGGTGCAGTCTAGTTCACGCTACATGCCTTCCACGTTCAGCTAGGAAGGTTCCTAGTGACTTCAACTTTGTGGAACTCACTGTTTGAAGCTCAAACCCCGACGATTGGGAGTATTTGAGATCGAGCGAATGCAAAACCCCGTGGTTGCACGCCTCAAACTCCCTGGCACTATGTAAGTTCATCCGGTTTTCCATATCAGAAGACTCAAGCACTACCAAGACCTCGGAAGAAATGTCCCCGTCAGGGATGTCCCTCCCCCTCCCACTACACATGTGGACAAGGCCACCGAATACATCATCAACAACATCCTCAACCATAGTCGAAAGGCAAAACAACAGAATATCTTGCTAATCGGCATGGCTACGACGCCGCGCATAACAGCGAGGAGCCCTACAACAACTTCCGAGATGTCAATCACATGATCAATGGCTGTTATCCACCATCACGGGGCCACATGTGTACGTGCGCCGGGAAGTCACGGCTAAAAGGGGAGAAGTGTTACGTACCAGAAGTACACGAGTCCCTCACCTTCCAAGTCAGCATTTCTGTCATTACACAAATAGACCACCGCGTGTCCAGACCTCAATTTTGTGCCTTGACAGTCAAGGGCAATTCGGCTAACTGCCTACACCCTCCGGTGAACCTTTTCCCACTTTCTGACAACTTCGACTACTTACAAGAACCTACAGTTATGCACCAGACGTACACAAGTCCCTAGTCTTTTTGAATAGGCATTCCTGTTGTTGCAAAAACAGCCCATTGCGTCGCGAGACCGTGATATTCAATCTGACGGTCAAGGGCAAACCGGTCAACTGCCCCCGCCCTTAGTGAATGTTCCCAAACCTTCTGACAACTTTGACCACTCTCACGAATCTAGGACATAGGTATCACAAAATTTTGGTCAAACTCTCCGCACATGAAGACGAACCTGGACTTATAAAGATGCATCTCGCATCTTCACCATTGATTCTCGAAGCCCCTTGAAATTTTGGCCTTCTGGAATCCGACCACTCACGATGCCACTCTGCATGTGTTGACCCAACGACCCCGACTATGCGCCATTCGTAACTTAACACTTGTATACATATGTTCGATCATTTCAACACTTGCCATCGAAGTACTCTTAACACTAATTATGAATTACTCAAATGTCCAAATTCTTCATTGTGTTCTACCTCGTAACTTCTACATGTTCACCATCTATGCTTCGTTCGGCATAACAATTGGTATGAGAGCACAGCGTTGCTTGAGAGGCATCCGAGTACTTCACCCATCTAGAGGACTACCTCGCACAAGTTGTCAGCTCATCTGAAATGTCAAGAATTTGCAGACTTTTTTAATACAATGTGCGACGAGCAAGCGCAACCGACGACCAGTAGCAGGTCTTCAGTGACAAATTTAGTGATGGAGGAGCAGAATATGCTTATGCACGCAAACCCTGATGCAACAGCGAATGCTGATGTGGCAGGATATGCTGCAGTAGGATCAACCCCTATGGCTTTGACGAGCAATCCGGTCATAGGCCCAATGGCGGTAAACCAGCCGCTCCTACCGACAGCCTCATCTACGACAGCAGGGACGACAGGTGGCACTGGACTACAAGCGTGAATCAATGAGGAACTGGTGAACCAGATCTCCGTGCTCAAGGGGATCAACATTCATCTCCTCCAAAAGGTCAATGTAGCAATGGAGGATCTTCGCAACGCAAGCGCACGAGAGGCGGTCCTCGTCAAAAGAAATTCCCAACTCTCGAGCGAACCCAAAAATTGACCGGCTCCACCAAAACCGTTCAATCTACCAATTTGAAATGGACCGAAGTTTTGGATGTGGCTGACGTGTTTGGAGGTGTGCTTCACCGTTGCTGGGGTCAACAATGATCAAAAGAAAACTCACCTCGTGGCCGCACTTTTGCGTGGCACGGCGCTAAGTTGGTGGTCTGATCTGAAGACCATCCAACAACCGGAGGAGACCAAGGGGGTGTCATCAACGGCCAACGGCGCCCGTCTCATGTCGCCGACCTCTGGCGTTCTACCATTGGAGCAGATCAACCCACATTGGCAAGATGTACTAACGCCACCAACCGACATGAAAAACTTCTTGTGCGCAATGCTCGCACGATTAAGTCGGCTGAACAAAAAGTCCAACACGTGGTACAAACTCCAGCATCTCCGTTAGCAGTCCAGCATCACAGAGTACTTGCAAAGATTTTGTGAGTTCATCACTAGAGTAGACATCAGCCCCGATGAACACTGTTTTCACTACAACAACGGCCTCAAGTGAGATATCCGGCAAGCAATCGCCATTTTTGGCATCCAAAACGACTTGTTACACATGATCGTAGTGGCAGAAAGGATCGATAGCGCCGACTTCAATGCTCGGATCCAAGAATTCTATCGCTAACGACCTCCTAACCACAATTATTGTGGAAATGGAAGAAGTTAGTAAGGGAACTCCTCGTCTCCAATGGAACTGGACGTCGTCAACCAGAGAGAAACTTGAACCAGCTACAACTGCGGAACTATCGAGCACATCGCTCGCAACTGTTGGAGCAAGTAGTAGGCCCAAAAAGGGGGAAATTCGTAGAGTAATGAGTCGGGAAACGGCAAAGGCCAATAGTAAAAGGCGCAACTCTAGTCTGTGAGGAGCGATTTGTGCCAAATGATCGCCCATCTGAGCTGCCTACATCAGCACAAAGGGTTTCTGAGATTGCAAAGTTCGGCGAGGGATACAAGGATGAACAACCGGCAATACTATTGAAATTCCAGCCTCGAGGATGCAAGAGTCGCGGAAAGGTACCGGCAATATTGGATGGAGGAGCTTCACAAAGCTTTGTGAGCAAAGACCCGGTTTGCAAACTGGGTTTACAAACCAAACCAGGGGTGTTTGAAGGAAAAACATTCACCAAGAGATCGCAAATACAGAGACCTTGAAAACCGCCACGACTACGAGTGGGACATCTACGTGATGTAACTGTCTAGATGTCTTGTCCAATGAGAGATCACAAAATCATTCTCGGACAAGATTTCCTGTACTTGCACAGTCCGCAGGTTCACTGGAAGAGTGGCAACATCTACGCAGAAATTGACGGAGCCAAACGACAACTTTCACACATAGGGCGGAAGCCAACAGCAGAAGCAACAGGGGTGGAAGAAGTAGAGGAACCCGCAATAATAGGTAAGTGACAACCTGTACAACCGATAACGCTCAACGTGGCCAAGCATTGCATACAACAAGGATCTTGTGTGTGGCTTCTACACCTCGAGTCAATGGAGGAAACGGAAGTGGCAACAGTTTCCTCAGCATCCTCATCGGCCTTATCGGCCTCATCTCCTTCATCAGCCTCATCAGCCTCATCGGCATCCACAAAGTTCGTGATGGTACCCAAAGAGTTTGCACCACTCATCCACGAGTTTGAGAACGTCTTCCCCGACAAACTGCCGAGAGCCTTACCTCCTCAACAAGGCATCGACCATCGCATTGAGCTGAATCCGTGTAGCAGACCTACATTTAGAGGGGCCTATAAGATGAGCAATCACAAGCTCACTGAGCTGAAAAAGCAACTCAACAAAATTCTTGGTCGAGGGTTCATCCGCCCATCCACATCAACATACGGCATACCAATACTGTTCATGAAAACAAAAACTAACAAAATGTGGGTGTGTGTGCACTACCGGGCGTTGAACAACGTCACCATCAAGAACCGCTACCCTCTTCCCTGAGCTGAAGAGCTTTTTGACTGACTCCGAGGGGCTCGAATTTTCACCGAAATTGACTTGCAAGGGAGATATCACCAGATATGCATGGTAAACGCCAACATCAAGACCACGGCGTTCCGAACTCGCTATGAGCATTTTGAGTTCACGATGATGCCGTCCGGACTGACGAATGCCCCGGCGACGTTCATGGTGGCAGTTAACATTTTCCGACCATACCTCGACAACTTTGTCTTGGTGTACCTTGACGACATTCTGGTGTATAGCCGCGTCACGGAGGAGCACGATGGACATCTTCAAAAAGTTCTCAAAGTTTTAAGAAAACTCTCAAAGTGCAACTTTGGTTGTCGCTCAATCGAGTTTTGGGTCACGTCATCAACGGTGGATGGATCACCATGGATCCAAAAAAACGTTACCACAGTCGCTGATTTGACGACACTGACCAATGTTTGAGAAATTCAAGGATTCCTTGACTTGTGCAATTACTACTGGTGCTTCGTAGGGGATTGCGCCCGAGTATCAGTGCCTCTTTCCGACCTCACTCGAAAAGGAAACAAGTGGCGGTGGAGAAACAACAAACAAGAAGCGTTTACTGCTTTGTGGAACTCTCTAACCTCGATACCAGCCCTACAATTTGCGGATCCAAGGTCGACCATGGTTACAGATGCTTTAGACAGGGCCATTAGCACATTCCTCCTGCAAGACCAGAGCAACGGCGAGCAATCGGTCAACTACATGTGTCAAAAACTGCAAGGACCGAACCTCGGCTATGATGTACACTAGAAGGAGATGCTAGCAGTCGTACATGCATTCAAGACATGGCGGTGTTACGTGGAGTGTCGCGGATTCATTGTGTGCACCGACCATCATGTGTTGAAATATTTGAAGACGCTGCCAAACCTCAGTGGACGTCGAACCCAATGTATGGAGTTCCTTGAATCCGGTTTTGACTACGAAATCGAGTACCGGCCAGGAAAAATCAATGTGGCAGATGCACACAACCGTCGACCAGATATAGTGGCTGAGGTGGCAATGCTACAGCTGCAGTGAGACTCCAATCGCGAGTGGATGTTTACACGAGGCTACGACCAACACAACGAGTATGACAAGATGAAACTCTTGTACGACGCACCCTCCTGGCAACAATGATTCACTCACCAAATGGTCGTTTCCCCAAACCACAAACTTCGTCGTATGCTGCTTGAAGAATGCCACGACATAGGACGCGGTGGATACTTCAGATAGGAAAAGATGCTGCAGAAGCTTGCGAAAACTATTGGTGGGAAAAAATGCAATCCGATGTGGCCAACTTCTTCAAATCCCATGACACAAGTCTGTGAAAAAAATCCAGTTGTACATGGCCACCCGAACTCCTACAGCCGCTCCCCATTCCGACAGAACCGTGGACAGATATCTCCTTGGAGTTTGTCACCTGATTTCCAGTCACACCTGAGGGATATGACACAATCCTCATGGTTGTCAACATGATTAAAAAATGTCCCAGTTCATCTCGACAACGACCACCGTCACCGCTGAGGGAGCTGCATGGCTATTTCTAAACAACATCGTGCAACTATACGACCTGTCGAGCACCATCACAAGTGACAAAGACAGTCGATTCACCAACCGTTTTTGGTGCAAACTGATGACTCGCTACGCAGCATAATTCAACTTTTGAAAGTGTTTCATCCTGGAACCGACGCTCAAACCGAGCGGACAAATCAGACGCTTGAACAGCTTCTCCAAACACTATGCAAGCCTCACGGGATGGATTGGGCACAAAAACTTTCGACCGTCAAAACTGCACATAACTTAGCAGCTTCCACCGCAACGGATCAAACTCCGTTTGAAGTGGTGTATGGCAAACTTCCCGCCACACCAATCGGACTACGAAGTCGCAGCAACATTCCCATATTTGACGTACAACGCCGCGAATTCTCCACCATCTGGGAAGGAACACGACAAATTCTCGCGTAGACACAAGTAGATGAAGCGAGCAGAAGGTAGACTTCATAGCGACAACGTGTTCACCACTGGCAACAAAGTCATTTTCAGCTCGACCAACATGAAACTCTACGGAGCCAAATTTTTGGGGTCGTTTGAGATGGAGCACATGCAAATGCCCGTTGTTGCGGGACTCAAACTCCCGACACTATGCAAGTTCATCCGGTGTTCCATGTGAACAAACTCAAACACTACCGAGACCCTGGAGAGAACTTACCCGGCAGGGATGTCCCTCCCCCTCCTCCTATTCAAGTCTACAAGGACACAGAGTACGTCATCAAGGACATCCTCGGCCATCAATGACAAGGCAAAACAACTGAATATCTTGCCAAGCGACAAGGCGACGAAGCCGTGCACAACAGCTGGGAACCCTACGACAACCTTTGAGAAGTCGATCACCTTATCGACGGCTATTAGCGCCGCCACCGGTCCAGATCTATACGAGCGCCGGGACGTCGCGGGAAAAGGGGGGGAAGTATTACATACCAGACGTACACGAGTCCCTAATCTTTCCGAGTGGGCAATTTTTTTATCACAAAAATAGCCCATTGCGTTGCACGATCGCGATATTCACTCAGATAGTCGAGGGCAAACCGGCCGATTGCCCCCGCCCTTAGTGAATCTTCCCAAACCTTCTCAATACTTCAACCACTCTTGCAAAACTACGACAGAAGTATCACAACCTTCGAATTCTCCATGCACCGAGATGAATCTGGATTTACAAAGATGCACCTCGCATCTTCACCGTCAATTCTCGAAGCCCTCTGATTTTTCGGGGGACCTTCTCGAATCTGACCACCCAGGACGCGACTGCGCACGCGTTGCTCGACAATTGACCTAACGACCACAACTATACCTCATTCGTAACTCGACACTTGCATGTATATGGCCAATCATTTCGGCACATGTCATCCAAGTACACGTACCACTAATCATGAATTTCTTAAGTGTCCCAAGTTCTAAATCGTGTTCTTCCTCGCAACTTCTACATGTTCACCATCTACGCTTCATTCGGCATAACACCTAAGATAGACGTGACATGACCTTTTGGTCGACTTCTCAACGCATGGAGACATATCTCGATTTATTAAGATGCATGTGGCATCGTCACCGTCGATCTTTGAAGCTCCTGAATTCTTGGCGGATCTTCTTGTTGGTTTGTGTGGCTTCCACCTATCACGACTCACGCTCATGCATTATCCATATACCCACGTTGGTGGTATATGGTAGAGGAGGGCGTGACGGCACGACGGGCCTCCGGACTGTACCGAGACTTCTCCAGCACCTACGATAGCGCCGGCGAGACGCGGTCGATGCGTTCCAGCAGGCCTGTGGGCTTGTCAGGAGCAAGGAGAGTTTTCTCAGTGGGTGGAGACCCGCGCACCCGGTGGACTGTACCGTTGCGACGAGGAGACCCAGTGGCTGTATTTGTGCTTCCGATGTTCGGAAAGCCGTGCGTGATGTCTGGACGCTGATTTCGAGATTTTTTAGCACTGCTCATTTTTTCTCGGTGGTCGAGACCCTGGCACTCGGAGAGCTGTTCCGGTGCCTCGAGGAGACCACCGTTGATTGTTATCATGGTGTACGTAGTGTGTTCTCCCCACTGACTCGTTTGGGTTGAGCGGGGGTGACGGGTCCCGGTACGGCTAGCTGCCGGTGCCCCTACATAAGCCCGCTAGGGACTCGTTTGTACTTTCTCCTTGTTCTTTTATATTTAGCGTTCCAGACTTAGCCAAATTCTTACCGTCTTGCATCGTACTCACACAGAGAGCTCATGTTTGTTTTTGCATGGGCCTACATGCCCTGAAATATTTCCAACTTGGTATTAGAGCATAGGGGGTGTGTGAGCAGCAAAAGCAGCCATAGTGGGCGGAACGCAAAGAGAATGCGCCACTTGGCGCCACGCCGACAAAAGCGTGAGGGAGCGTGAAACGACTTCACGTGAACGCCACAGGGGCGGTGAGCCGCACACAACAACATTAGGGATTGTGGCGGCGAAAGTAGTAGCAACAGCAGACGTGGCAGCCGTGGCAGCTGTAGTGCCATGAAACAGGAGCAGTGGCGGCAGAGCTGCCGCTCCAAGCAACAACAGTAGCGGCGGCAGCAGCAGCAGCAACGGCCAGTACTAGCATTCTCAGCAGCTCCACAGGCGGCAGCAATAGCAATAGCAGCAACCACTTTGCCACGTAGCAGTAATAGCAACAGCAGCTACAGCAACGCATCAGCCGTTGTAGTAGCGGTGTCAGCAGTAGCAACACATTACAACAGCAGCAGTAGCCACTACAATGGCGGCGGCAGCAGCAGCAGCATGCAGTAACAAGCAACAACGGCGATAGTAGTAAGCGGCAGCCATGGCAGCAGCAAGGAGCAACAGCACTTGCTACGCAGTTTAGCAGAAGCAGCAGCTGTTGCGCAGTTTAGCAGTAGCAACAGGAGCTATAGTGGAAGCAGCTGCTGCTACTACGCAGAGTAGTAGCAGCAGCAGCGGAAGCAGCAGCAGCTACAACAACTGCAACAGTTGTACCTGCCGCTGCAGCTGCTACTGCAGAAGGGCCTCACAGCCCTCCTCTGAGGGCCCCCGCCCCCTCGAAGGGGCGCCCTCGACCCCCATCAGGGGGGGCTCTCCGAGGGGGTCCGTCGGCCCCGTTCGCCCCCCTCCCCTCTTCTCGATGGGGCCCTCGGAGGGCCCCGTTGAGCCCCTCCAAGGAGCCCCTCGGAGGGGCCCTTCGGCTGACCGACGGAGGGGCCGACGGCTGAGAGGGGCGGACCCCCTCCTTGTTTGCCACTCGCTCACTCGCTCGCTCAGCGAGCGAGCGAACGAACGGTGCACGGGAGGGATGGCCGGACAAGCCGGATACCCCCCCCCCCTCTCACCCTGTTTTCTTCATTGTCCCAGCTCTGGGGCAATCGAGAATAGGGGGTACAAGTGAAACAATGTATACAGAGGGGGTGTACCTCAGAGCGAGTGGTGAAGAGAAAAGAAAAAAACATGGAGGTGAGGGTGAGAAGAGGGAATCCAGAAAAAGAGGAGGGGAAAAACAGTTTCAATGAATCATGCGGGGCCACAGCATAGCCCGGCATCTCACTGTCACCAATAGTAGTACTAGCCTCAGCAGTAACAGCAGCTTCCATAGTAGTAGTGGATGAGGCGGTCCAATGGTGACAAATGCTTAGTGCAGGGCGGTTGTTACAGCGCTTCCTGTTTTGCATTCCCAACAGACATCTGATTGTGTTGTCGGTGGCGATCTCCGCTTCGAGACGTGTCTTGGACCAACGTCTCCCTAGGGCCCATGGATTGGTGGGCGCACTTTACTCCGTAGGATCGATGGCGCATTCGAGTCTTTCCATCTCCGAGGGCTGGGTCGTCTACCGCTTGGAGCAGCAGCCACACCTGCAACCGCCACCCTTTCTCTTCTTGGAGCATTCTTCGCTCTATTAGTGGCATCAGCATAAGTAGCCGCATCTAGTCAGACTCTAGTCTCCGGGCGTGCTGTGGTAGTGCAATTCGTCCCGTCTGGTCATCTTTGCTGACCCCAACGCAGTCACCTCCAGGAGTGATATTACCTACTGGCCTCATCCTCTCTCGTAGCTTGGTGTTTACCACCGGGAATAGGTGCCCTCAGCACCTATGTACTGTCCAGCGCACGAGATGAGTGCGCAGACATTTGAGCAGGCGCCCTACGCGTTCGCTTGCTATTATTGTGGTGATGGACGTCATGGTTGGCGTCGCTAGTGGAAGCGCTCTCGCGGCTGGAATCAACCTTGGCTTAAGCCTCGTCCAAGCCTACGTCCTCTATAGCATATGATATGCCGGCGTTGGTAGATCCCCTAGCTGGACCTATGGCGAGCATATGCGCCGAGATCCACAGCCCGCGGTAGATGGTGTAGCGGCTTTGTGACCTCGTCGTCATTGAGCGTGCTTCCACTACTAGTTTTTCGACGGCCTCTTTGACCACATCTCCTTCATCCTCTCTTTCTTCCTCATTCGATGGTATCCCTTCAGCTTCACCTGTTGGCCTGTCCCAAGCTGCCACCATCCTCTCGATCCTCCACTCTCCTGTTACGACGACACCACCGTGCCATGACATGCCCTCATGTAGTCGTTCTAGTCGTGTTTCTCCACGGCATTGGCGACACCGCTCTGCACGCCGTACTCGCACCGGTTTGGATACATCCTCCACCTCCTTGGCTTTCTTTGCTATACATGTCGAGGGGGAGTGTGGTCACCACGCATTTCCTGTTGTGACCGTAGCGACGGGACTCGCACTCGCGTCGGTCCGTGGAGCCCGAGCGTCAGCTCAGGCAGACTCAGATGATATGGTGACAGCACATGGCGTGGAGTGTGATCCTGACATGGCGTTCATGGTAGAGACTTGCCTGTCATTGTCCGGGCTGGATCAAGATCTTCCACAACAGTAGGTGACATCAGGAAGAGCACAGGCACAGCGTCCCTTGGTGGTGCCACCCGCGACTCCGACCGGTGGGGGCCCGGCGGTGGCACAGGAGTCCCGTATAGACCGGGATACGTCTACCGGACTTTTGGAGGAGAGTGTGCAGCAGACTCACACCAGTCCGACAGATGTTGGAGTACTTGGGACGTGCATGTCATCGACCTCGACATCTACGCTGGGGCAGGAGCCGGACGTTCTACAGCAGTAGGTTCCATCAGGAGGAGTGCAGGTGCCGCGTGTTGGGGCGGTGCCACTCCCGAATCCGACCGGTAGCGGCCTAGCGGTGGCACAGGAGTCCCGTGCGGACCAGGATGCCCCATATGGATTTCCGGGGGCGTTGGCGCACGCGACTCACTCCAGCCCGACAGTGGTTCTAGTGCATGAGCAGAGTCGGCCGGCCGGTCTTTTAGAGGTTGAGGCATTCTTCAGAGCAGCAGTTCTGAGAGATGTCACTGGGACATGTGCTCCAACAGACTCAGCAGGCTTCACCGTGTCATCTACCCCACCTGAGGACAAGCTTCAGTGTGAGGAGCCACCCATGTTCCCTGAGTCTCCGGGTTCCCATACACACGACGGAGCAGCGACATACACGACGGAGTCAAATGGTGGTCTTCACTCTATCATCGAGCAGGTGGCAACGACCAGCCTTCCCGGTAAGATAGTGCGTGAGCGTTAGCTGCGCTTGCTGGTCGCCTTGACGGGCATTGTCGAGCCGGAGTCTTGCACACGTGTGTCCACTACGGCGACAATAGAGGACACTGGAGCACATCTGTACATGCAGATGGAGTCACCTCGTTAGCAGGAGCTGAGTTCTGCCCCCTCGTTTTCACCTGTTGGTGACCTTGCTGATCACATCGACGTTGAGAGTGGCAGTACCTGCATGCACGACATTTCCACATGCTCCACGGACTTTGACGACTCTCCCTTCTCCTTCTCTCTCGGTATGTGATCGCTCACTCCTCGTATGACAGACACGAGCTGTGGAATGGATGTGACACATGCAACTGCATCCGATGTTCCAGCGTCACAGCACATTGCGATTTTGGTTGACCCCTAGGAGGATGCAACAGCACCGGCTCCATCGTCTTTAGCAGCAGAGATGCATATGGAGATGTACTCACGATTTCTTCACTCTTCATGCGCAGCATCCAGTGAGGCAGAGTTCATCCTACGCGAGGGAGACATGGGCCACCTCCACATGTCCGAGGCAGATTACGATGACCTGTAGGAGCGTGTACTGATGCTGCAGCGGGAGGTGATGGCAACGCGTGAGCGATTCTCAGAGGAGGGGAGCATCACTATCATCGGCACGAGCTTTACGCCACCAGTATTTAGCATACCCACACTCGAGGAGGATCTTGTACCAGCTCTGAGTATGACGTCAACTGGAGACACTACCACAAGAGAGTTGAGCATGCCTTCAGTTTCTGCCATCGTCATTCCTGTTGACTCCGTCATCGCTCTTCCTTTTGCTGCTGCTATCACGCACCTTCATCCACCGGACTCAGCTACTCCATCGTCATCTTTGTCCATGAGTGGTGACCCGGTTCGTCGCTCTAGCTCTCCTCCTCTGGCCGTACACCCTCGTGCCTCAGAGTGCGCTATCCCGCATCGGAGGCCAGCTCCGCCACTTCATCCCTGCTCGCATGCTGCTCGCCCATTCCCTTTCCTTCGGCGTACACAAATGTATCGCGGTAGAGCGGAGACAGGACAGACTGTTGGTTGGGACCCTTGGCAGTCACGCGAGGACTGGTACACCCCAGGTGATGCAGCTGCGACATGAGGATTCGTAGTCGGAGACACCACTTCGTCTCTGAGGGAGGGAGCCGACGCATACATGACAGGGGCAGCTATGTCTCTATGATGGAGAGACCACATGATTCATCGTCCAGGATGTGTTCAGCTACGACATCAACATCTCCGTCGAGGACATCGCCACCAGGTTCATCTGCCCAGGGGGAGTGTTGTGTGGACATCGACCTCATGCGATGTTATGGGAGATGCATGGCGGAGGTCCATACTCTGCTATGAGCATACTATAGCCGCACTCTGTTGGTCGAGACCCGGACACTTGGTCGGTTACACCAGTGTCATGAGGAGACCATGGGGTCGGGTGTCTTGGTGTGTGGCCATACTACGTGTGGCATGTGCATGCCAGCTAGTTCTCATACTGGTCGAGACCCGGACACGTGGTAACATACACCCGTGTTCCGAGGAGACCCTCTTTGATCATGTGTGTTGATTGATGATGCTATCGTGGTCGGCACACATGCACATGTTGGATTCCCCGTAATGGTCGAGACCCGAGCACTGGTACCGCGAGGGTTACGAGGAGACCATTTTGTAGTCTGACGTGTGTATTATGTGCATTACACTGGTTTGTGTGCGTGTGCATCACTCCTCTCATGGTCGAGACCCAGACACTTGGTGGGATGTGCGAGTGTCTAGGAAGACCTTAGATGGGTAACAGATGAGTGTGTGTCTGGTTGACAGGTGCAGATTGTGGTTTGGCATACGTTGTTGTTCCATGCCTTTGTTCATTTGTTCTTGCGTAGACGGCTATGTCAGCTAGGGGGAGTGTTGGTTTGTGTGGCATCCACCCGTCAAGACTGACGCTGATGCATTATCCATATACCAACTTTGGCGGTATATGGAAGAAGAGGGCGTGACGACACGACGGGCCTCCGGACTGTAGCGAGACTTCTCCAGCACCTACGACAGCACCGGCGAGACGCGGTCGATGTGTTCCGGCAGCCTTGTAGTCTTGTCGGGAGTTAGGAGAGTTTTCTCGGTGGGTTGAGACCCGCGCACCCGGTGGAATGTACCGGTGCAACGAGGAGACCCAGTGGCTGTATTTGTGCTTCCGATGTTCGGAAAGCCGTGTGTAGTTTCTGGACGCTGATTCCGAGATTACTTAGCACTGCTCGTATTCTTTGGGTGGTTGAGACCCAGGCACTCGAAGAGCTGTTCCGGTGCCTGGAGGAGACCACCGTTGATTGTTATTGTGGTGTACGCAGTGTGTTCTCCCCGCTGACTCCTTTGGGTTGAGCGGGGGTGACGGGGCCCGGTGCGGCTAGCTGCCGGTGCCCCTACATAACCCCGCTAAGGGCTCATTTGTACTCGCTCCTTGTTCTTGCATATTCAGCGTTCAAGACTTCGCCAAATTCTTGCTGTCTTGTATCACACTCACACATAGAGGTCATTTTCGTTTTTGCATGGGCCTGCATGCCTTAAAATAGCTAGAAACTATGCAGCATGTTGGGGCAGCAGCGTTGTTGATGCAGCGTGCGGGCTTCCACGCTCGTTGCTTCACTCAGCTGCCCCCTCAGTCCGCTGCTCTAGAGTCTAAGTCTGGAAGCTCTAGGTTTTGTTACTCAAAAACGCGCGCGCCAGAGTTAGCGCCAGAAAGCAGCTAAAAACTGACAATGACTGATTAAGAATGAAGAATGAACAGCAATGGGGGACCCCTCCAAGATCTAGCCCCCCCCCCCAGCTCTGTAGAGCTTGTTACTCAGTCCATCAGCCAATCAGAAAATAGCTCAGTTCAGGCTGGCAGGTTTTCTCGGTGAGGCCTGCCAGGCAGCCAACAGCCCAAAACCCGGGCGTCGTCCGTTTTGCCTGAAAACTGGACCATACCATAATACCGACGCTGCGAACGCAGCCGTGCGGTCAGAATCTACTAGAAAAATAGTAGCGAGGAGTTATGGCAGCCTAAACCCAGATAGTGCCAACGACGGTTTATACCGCCAAACAGGGTCATGCAGCACGCAACTGGGACCCTATGCAGTGCACGACGACTCAGACACGACAGTACGTGCTGGACGCATGCAGACAGCGACTGCAGCGGCAGTGACTGCCGGCAGCGACCGCCGGGGAGGCCTGCCGATGGAGCTGAACACGTCGCCGGAGAGAGGAGGCTCCAGCGAACCGCGAGACGACCTCAGCGTGCGTCGGCTCCACCGGACGACACTCCACCGGCGTCGAGTCTCGCCGTCAGTCATCTGCACGCCGATGTACACAAGCCGGGAGGACACAACAGAGCACGATGAGCGCAAACAACCAACACTCCCCCATGACTCACAGGCGTAGTGCACATGGGCGGGCAGAGACACGGTCAACATCCACACTCCCCCAGGGCATGCAGAGACG
>SZWC01000035.1:679597-710190 GCA_023375785.1 Penium margaritaceum | reverse complement strand
GAAATCTAAGCGGCAGGTTGGGGCAGCATGCGTTGTTGATGCAGCGTGCGGGCTTCCACGCTCGTTGCTTAAGTCTGCTGCCCCCTCAGTCTGCTGCTCTAGAGCCTAAGTCTGGAAGCTCTGGGTTTGTTACTCAGAAGTGCGCGCGCCAGTGTTAGCGCCAGAAAGCAGCTGAAAACTGGAAAAGACTGATTAGGAATGAACAATGAGACACAATGGGAGACCCCTCCAAGAACTAGCCTCCCCCCCAGCTCTGTAGAGCTTGTTACTCAGTTCACCAGCCAATCAGAAATTACCTATTTTCAGACTGACAGGTTCTCTCGGTGAGCCCTGCCAGACGGTCGACAGCCCAAAACCCGGGCATCGTCCGTTTTGCCTGAAAACTGGACCATACCATAACACCGACGCTGCGAACGCAGCCGTGCGGTCAGAATCAGCTAGAATAATAGTAGCGAGGAGTTATGGCGGCCTGAACCCAAGCACTGCCTACGATGGTTTATGATGCCGAATAGGGCCATGCAACATGCAGCAAGGACCCTAGGCAGCGCATGACGATGCAGACGCGATAGGACACGCTGGACGCATGCAGACAGCAATTGCGGTGGCCGTGACTACCGGCAGCGCGACCGCCAAGGAGGCCTGCCGATGGAGCTTAACACGTCGCCGGAGAGAGGAGGCTCCAGCAAACTACGAGAAGACCTCAGGGTGCGTCGGCTCCACCGGACGACACTCCATCAGCGTCGAGTCTCGCCGTCAGTCATCTGCACGCCGATGTACACAAGCCGGGAGGACACAACAAAGCACAATGAGAGCAAAAACCAACAAACGCAACACCATCTTAACCTAGAGATGCCGAATCTCAAGCCGGATGCTACGACTAGTCACATGCATGGGTCCGGCATGAAACGCTAGACACTGAATGCAAAACGTGCAAATTGGGCCCATGCCCAGTCCACCAAGAAACTCCTACGGCCTACAGAAAACACTACAGCAGGTCTTAGTAGGCGCATGTGTTGCTATCGTAGCCGTGAATCAGCTGCAGATGGGTGGATCACCACCCGACAACGCTCCGGTGTTGGTTTGCGTGGCTTCCCCCCGTCACGGCCAACACAGATGGTTTACCCATACACCCCACGTTGGTGGTATAAGGTAAAGGAGAGAGTGACGACACGACGGGCCTCTGGTGTGTCCCGCATACTTCTGAGAAGATGCGTTCAAGCTTCCTCGCGACACAGCCGCTGACTAGGCGTCACTGCCTCGTGAGACAGTGACAACAGTCACATGTCGTACACACGATGGCAAGGGTCTGGCTAGAAGACACAAGTCAGAGTGTCATAATGCTTCGAAATCATTTACAGAGAGAAATGACAAATGACAGATCCATGGCATAAGTACCTACCACGGCGCACGGCGGGTGTCGCATGGGGCAGCACAAGGTCTCTCCTGAAACCGACCCAAAACCATTGTTTTGGCCGTAACTCAGCGTAGACATGTGAGAACGCTACGCTGTCTGAACCTAGAAGTGTAAAACCACAAGCCAAATGCTACAACTGGTCACATGCATGTATTTGGCATCAAACGGTGGACACACAATGAAAAGAAATGCGAATCGGGCCCACGGCCAGTCCACGGATAAACTCCTAAGTGCTGCAGAAACGTTGCAAGAGGTCCCTGGCAGCGTTGAGAGTTATGGGATGGTCTTCGGTGAGCTCCAAGCTGGTTGTCCACCACCAGACAATGCACCGGTACCACCACGGTCCGCATGAGGGATTTGCAGGGGTATGGACACGGCCGAGTGGTCACAGTGAACAGTACAGGTCGACAGGAACGTCACAAATCACAACACCCCCCATGACTCGATTGTAGGCATGTCCATACACGTGCAACACTGAAACGAGTACAACAACGAGTGTAGAAACAGTTGTGATACAGACACAGACACACCCCACACTCAATCACATGCAAGGCAAGGGGAGAAGCCCCATAGAACGAATGGCCACCAGAAACTTCCCGCGTGCTAGTGCCTCAATCAAGAAGTCACCACATTGCATGTCGATGCCAACGCATATGACGGAGATCACGTGTCTCTCCACTAGATCACGCACAAAGTGATGCTGAATTGCAATGTGCTTTGTGCGAGCATGAAAGACACCAGAGTTCTCCACAATGGCAAGTGCACTCTGGTTATCGCAGCAAAGCACAATGGCGGGCCCTTACAGACCCAGCTCAAGGAGCAGGCGCTACAGCAATACTGCCTCAGCAACCCCTGCACCCAGAGCAACGTACTCTACCTCCAGAGAGCTATGTGCAATGCAACCCTGCTTCCCGCTGCTCCAGTACATAACGGTACCGTAGAGTAGGAACACGTAACCGGTGTGACTGCATCCATCTACACTCCAGGCCCAGTCGCTGTCGGTGTAGCCGTAAAGAACCACCGAAGACTACCGACGAAAGTAGAGTCCGAGGTACGGTGTGGAGACCACGTACCGCACCACTCGCACAATTGAATGAAGGGCTCTAGCGCGTGGAGCCTATGAAAAATGTGCAAGGAGGTTGACGGCGAAGGCGATGTCGGGGCGTGTGGTAGTGGCCAGGTACATCAGAGATCCGATGAGACGGAGGTGTAAGGTCATATCCACTGTCTCCCTCAGCCGTGTGGGATCGTTTACCTTTAGGGCATCTAGCCCATCAGGTGTGAGAGGCGTGGAGGCCGTGGGCACTGCACCAAGGAGGTCACTAAAGTGCTCCCTCATAACGCGTGCGTATCGGGCCTGATGCAGTAGTATTGTCCAATGTCTGCAGTCTTGTATGATCTCCATGACAAGAAACATCGCTACAGTACCAAGGTCCTTCATCATATAGTGTGTCTGGAGGACCGCCTTGGCCTCCTTCATAGCCTCCATGGAAGGAGACGCGATCAGAAGGTCGTCTACATAGACCACGATGGTGGTGAACCGCTCAGGCGTCCATCGGATAAAGAGAGAGGGATCTTCCTCGCTCTGTACATATCCCACACGAGTCAGGATGCCAGTGATCTCCTGGTTCCAACACCGAGGAGATTGCTTGAAGCTGTACAGGGAATTGCGCAAGCACCAGACGTTGTCACCGCCCTCAAAGCGTGGTGGCTGAGCCACGTGAATCTCCTCATCAAGAGAGCCATGGATGAATGCATTGTTCACATCCATCTGGTGCAGTTCCCCGTCATGCTAAGCAAGTACACCGAACGGAGCGCAAGCTGAGGTCATGCGGCCAAGAGGGGCAAAGGTGTCAGTGTAATAGATGCCCTCAATCTAAGAGTACCCCTTGATGACCAAGCAAGCCTGGTGGTGTTCAAGTGAGCCATCTGGCTTCATTTTCTTGTGAAAGACCCACTTGACCTGAATAGCCTTCCTCCCAGGTGGAAGGTCGAGTAGCTCGTAAACTCCTTGTTGTTGGATGGCATGAAGCTCATCCTCGCAGGCAGCACGCTAGGCGTCAGCATCTTGTGACGAGAGAGCTTCCTTCAGTGTGCTCGGATCAGGCGCCATAGAGGGAGAGCTCTCAGTGGTAAGTGCACACGCCTCAGGGCTAGGTCTGACGACCACAAGGTCAGCTGCTGCATCACAAGCGATCTGAAACTCGCGCGTGATGACATCATGTCCTACGGGGCATGCTAGATGTACCTCTATGTGCTCTGTGCGAACACTCAGGCCTAGGGCCTTTGTGCAGGGATCACCAGTCGCAATGCTGCCAGTGGAGTGCCTTGGTGCGGGACCTGACACTCGCTGGACACCGGAGTCCAATGGTCGAAGACGAGTGCCGGGCTCACGTGAGTAACCGGGGCTTGAGGGGCTCACCTCAGGCGCAGGGACAGGCACGACCATAGCTGGTGAGGGCTGAGGCAAAGGAGTAGCTGATGCCGTGTGAGAAAATGCATGTGTGGGAGACACTGGACTGGGTATGAGAGTAGGAGCAGGTGAGGCAGGACCATGCATGGAGACCAGAGTGCTGGTTGACACAGGTACAAGATCATGGGTGCCTGTGGGATGCGAGGGAACATGGGTAGGAGCCGGTTGTGCTAGAGAGATCTGTGGGCCGACAACGATGATTGCGGGATCATGAGGAGCCAGAGAATGAGAAGTGGAGGGGGCTCGAACGGACACATCAGCCGGGCGAGAGGTGCTCGTAGGCTCAGACTCCCCCATCTGTCGAGAAGCCTCACACGTAGAAACGTGAGTGTCAGAGAGCAACGTGATCATGGTCAGATTGTTACAGGTGAGGGACTCAAAGAAAAGCGTGTCGCGGGACTCAACGATGCGACGACGAGCGGAGTCCTAAAAACCGCCAGGCCTTCGACCGTGGGGAGATGTCTATGAAGGCACACGAGTGACCGCGCGGCGAGACCTTGCACCCCTGTTGGTCATCGGTGTACCACACAGAAGCTAAGGATCCCCAGACACAAAGAGACGCAGGTTAGCACAATGGCCAAACCAAAGCTCGTGTGGTGTAAGGTGGTCTAGAAGGGGACCGTACAGGAGGCGGTTCCAGACCCACGTCATGTAGGTAAATCCTTCCAAGGCAAAGGACGTCGGGCGACCACACTCAGACCTCATAGCACAAACCGCATCCTCCATGGTGCGGTTCTAGCACTCAGAGACACCGTTCTGCTGAGGAGTAGCAGGAGTGGCAACCTGGTGAAAAGCCCCGTGCTCGGCAAAGAAAACTGTCCATCTCACTAAGAAACTCGCCGCCACGATTTGAACGGAAGGTATGTAGCGTGTGGCGATACTGATGCTCTGCCATCACTAGCCAAAGGCAAACTGTGAGAGCAGCGTCACTCTTTTGGCACAAGCTGTAGACCCACCGCATCCGGGTGAAGTCATCAGTTAGGGCCAGGACGTATCTGTCCCGATTGGACAGAGACTCGACATGAAGAGGACCCAAAAGATCGGAATGGACTAACTCGAGAGGGCGAAGTGCGCAAGAACGAGAGTCAGTGTAGGTGCAACGATGCATCTTACCCTGAGTAAAGAATAGGTAGTTGGTCTTGGGCGCCTTCTTGAAAGAAGACGCATCAAGACCGAGGACGGGCTATGTCCAAATGAGCTTCGACACAGTGTTGGAGTCCAAATGACACAGGTGACGATGTAGCAGTTGCTGGTGCTCAGCAGAAAGAACGCCAATGGAAAACACTCCAGCAGGAGGAGAAGTGGAGCAAGAAGGAGGAGGAGAAATCTAAGCGACACAATACACAACATCCACAAAAGAGGCACAAAGAACAACGGTACGAGTGTCAACAACTGTCTCTGTCACGGAGTCTACTGTGTGCTCCACAGAGAGTCCCATCAATGTGCAGGCACGCACAGAAAGCATGCTGCGCTCAAGGTCAGGCACAGAAAGCACCCCGAAAAGATACAGGGGGCTAGACAGACCATCAAAGCACACAACCCCAACACCCTGGACTGGGAAGGACTGACCAGAGCCTGTGTGAACGGAGCGGACAGACGCAATAGGACCAAGATCAACAAATCATGTGAAGACAGGTCATGTGATGAGTGGCACCAGAATCGATGATCCAAGTGCCACCGGGATCACGACCGGAGGACGTCATTGTACAACGGGCAATGGAGCACTCGGCCTCAGCCGGGCACTGAGCAACAGGTGAGGAGGAACGACGAAGGGCACAGAGGTGCGACTCATGAATCCAATCGGTATTGTCAGGCCCATCGTCATCACATGCCAGTTGTTTCTTCCCACACGAGTCATCACGAGCAACGAGAACAGACAAACAAGCAATCTGTGAACCACCCGACTGTGACAACACACTCGCACCTCCCTGCAACCGAAGCGCCAGAAGATGACAGAGCTCGACAATGGTGCGGTCACACGGGTCTGGGTCACCATTGTTCGCCGGTGAGGAATCGAGAACTGCTGCAGTCATGGTCACAACACGATCGGAGGCTGTGCTGCTGGACGCCTGAAAATGCAACGCGTGTTCAAACTGAAGACCGTGAGTGATCCGCGCCCAATCAAGCTGCTGCTGGCACTCGGTGTAGTGATGAGCACCTCCACAGTTGTAGCAGTGGAAAGTGCGTCCAAAACTACCGCCCGGGGACTGCTGCTACTCCTACGACTACTGCTGGAATGAACCACGCTTCTTCCTACCCTTCTTTCCCTATGCCAAGGCTGCCACATCCTGCATCTGAGTCGGGGTGGCCGGAGTGGAAGGGGAAGAGGAGGGTGTGCCACACGATGAAGAATTGGTTGGCAAGAGGGGTGTCGGCGGTGACGCGATGTCCTCTGCAGCAAGAGAAATCTCTTAGTGGGCCACGGCTGCCTCTCAGGCGGAAGTCACCTGGAGAAAAGCTGATACGCCCAGGGGAGGAGCTGAAGTGAGGTGGAGAAGGGCTTGAGCACGATGTTGCTTTACCCCGAGAAGATGTCTGCGTGGTTAAGATAAACTCTGATCATGAGCGTATGAAGCCCCCAAAGCTGTGTACCTCCTAAAGTCCCAAGGCGTGTGTAGATGCGCATGTCATGCCGCCAGTAAACAGCTGCTTGCTCAGCAGGTCCATGACAAAGGGAGTGAAAGGCACGAATGTGAGTCGCGCGGATGCCGTACGTCTCTACAGGTAAGGCTGCACAAGAATCCTTGGATTTGTGAATCCGGTTCACAAATCCCGAATCCGGATCCGGATTCACGAATCCGAATCCAGGGTCGGGTCACAATCGGGATTCGGGAATCCACCAACAACTCTTGGAAGGAACAAAGGGTGAGCGAGGGGGGGTGAAAAAAATGGAGCTAGTCTGGCTCACGTCCGATTGTCGAGCGAGGACGCGAATTCAACTTTTGAAGTTTCGAAACTTTGGAAGCTAACAACTATGCTAACTTGCGAGAATCGTGCATGTGCCAGGTTATCGGCCTGACACATGCACGAAGCTAGCGACAAGGAATTCGCTACTTGCACGTCCTCCACGAGCGAGTGGCGATTCAGTGCACAGCACTCAGGATCTTAAACTTCATTTGGCTGGCGTGCAAATTACTGATGTGTCCATCGGCCAAGCCAGGTCATCCAAGCTTGGCGTCGAGCGAATCAGGTGTCAGGCCTGACTGCACGCTTTGCTTCTGTAGCGATCTGTGCACTGCCACATTGCTAATGCAAAGAATGGGAGTTGCACAAGAGGTCATCCGATATTCTTTAGCAGTTATATATTTTCTTGGACATCCCCAAGGATTCGCCAAGATTGTGAATCCACAAGGATTCGCGAATCTGAATCCAGTAGTGGATTTGGACTCTCGAATCCGAATCCACCTTCAGATTTTGCGAACCGGATTTGGTGTGCAGCCTTATTTGCAAGAAGCAGGGACAGTGCCAAGTCCCAGCCCCCACGTGGATCAGCACCCTCCCCTGTGCCGGCCTCTCCAAGGCAAGGGCGAAATTCCAGAATAGTCTCGTGCGGCATGGCGTAAAGGAGTCCGCGCATTGCCTAAGCCATTGTTAGTACCTGAGCGCTGTCCGTAACCTGGTACGAACTGTGATAGTAGAGTCATACCCGATCTGAAGTGGCCCAGACCTGGAAGAGAGTCTCCCAACAGTCAAAGCCATCATTGCTGACATAGCGTGGGGATGGTGTCTCGATGTCCTTGGGTTGCCGCTCTGTGGAGAGAGCAACCACAGGCTGGGAAGGACGAGGGATGGGGAAGACGCCAGGACGAGGAAAGGGGTCAGGCAAGGATCGGATCTCCGGTAAGCAAGAACCTGAACGCGTATGAATCTGGCAAAGACGCTCCTGAAGCTCGCGAATCTCCCTGTCGTGGGTTCATCCTCCATACCTAGCATGTCGGGGTCCTCTTCCAAAGGATCGAAAAGTGGCGGGTCCTGTCCAGCTCCTCTCCTCGGTGTAGATGCTGACTGCTGTGCAGAAGGTATGGCACATGCAGATGATAGGGTGGCAATACATGATCCCGAGATGGCGTTCATGGTGGAGGCTTGCGTGTCATTGCGCTCAACTTCCACGTCCGAGCTAGATCCAGCTCTTCCACAACAATAGCTTGTGTCAGGAGGAGTGCGGGCCCGGTATCCCTGCGCGGTGCCACTCACGGCTCCAACCGGTGGCAGAACGGTGGTGGCACACTGGATTTGTATGGATCGGGATGCCTTGTGCGGAATTTTGGGAGAGCCTCTGTAGCAGGCTCACACCAGCCCGGCGGAGGTTGCAGTGCAAGAGATATGCCTGTCATCGAGGTTGACATCCATGCTCCGATAAGAGTCGGACGCTCTACAACAGCATGTTGCATCAGGAGGAGTGCAGGCCCCACTTCCCTGGGTGGTGCCACTTGCGACTCTGACCGGTGGTAGCCCGGCGGTGGCACAGGAGTTCCGTACAGATCAGGATGCCCCGTACGGACTTCCGGAGGCGTTGGTGCACAAGGCTCATACTAGCCCGGGAGCGGTCGCAATGCATGAGCACAATGGACCGGCTGGTCTTTTTTATGTTGAGGCATTCTTGAGAGTAGCATTACTAAGCGATGTCACCAGGGTATGTGTTGTAGCAGACATAGCAGGCTCGACCTTGTCATCGGCGCTACCTGAGGACGAGCTTCAGCGTCAGGAGTCGCCCATGTTCCCAGAGTCTACGGGCTTCAGTACACACAGGGGAGCAGCAATATACATGAAATGTTTTAGATGATGATCCTTAATCCATCATTGAGCGGGTGACAGCGACTGGTCTTCTTGGCAAGACGATATGTGAGTACCAGCTATGCTTGCTTGTTGCCTTGACTGGAATTGGATCAGTTGTCGGGCCGGAGTCCTGCACAACCGTGTCCACTACGCAAACAGTTGAGGACGGTGAAGCAGATCCGACCACGCGGATGGAGTCACCTCGTCAGAATGAGCTGAGTTTTTCCCTCGCTTGTTCATCTGTTGGTGACCTTGCTAATCACATTGACATTGAGAGTGGCAGCACCTGCACGGACGACATTTTCACATGCTCCACGGACTCTGACGACTCAACCTTCTCCTTCTCTCTTGGCACGTGACTGCTCATCACCCCTTGTTTGACAGAAAAGAGGTGCGGTCAAGACTCCAGGACCAGTCGCTATAGGTGTAGCCATCGACGACCATCGAACACTGGCGAAGGAAGTAGAGTCCGAGGTACAGTGTGGAAACCACATACCGCACCACTCGCACAGCTGCATGAAGCGCTCTCACTCAAGTAGACTACAAGAAGTGTGTAAGGAGGTTGATGGCAAAGGCGATTTCGGGATGTGTAGTTGTGGTCAGGTACATCAGAGAGCCGATGAGGCAGAGGTACAAGGTGACATCCACGGTCTCCCCTAGCTATGTTGGGTCGTCCACCTTCAGGGCATCCTACCCCTCAGGTGTGAGTGGTGTGGAGGCCGTGGGCACTACACCAGGGAGATCCCTGAAATGCTCCCCCACAACGCGCCCATATCTTGCCTGGTGCCACAGGAGCATCCAACATCCGTGATCTCGCACGATCTCCATGCCGAGGAACAATGATTCAGGACCGAGGTCCTTCATCCTGTAGGCAGTCTGAAGAACTGCCTCGGCCTCCTTCACGGCCTCCATTGAAGAAGACGGCATCAAGAGGTCGTCCACATGGACCAATATGGCTGTGAAGTGTTTAGGCGTCCGTCGGAGGAAGAGAGAAGGGTCTGTCTCACTACGAACATAGCCGGCACCGGTCAGGGTACGAGTGGTCTCCTGGTTCCAGCACCGAGGAGATTTCTTGAGGCCGTCCAAGGCCTTGCGTAAGCGCCAGACCTTGTTACCATCCTCAAAGCTAGGTGGCTGAGCCATGTAAATCTCCTCATCCAAGGTGCCATGGAGAAACGCATTGTTCACATCCATCTTGTGTAGTTCCTAGTCATTCTGGGGTACCACACCAAACAGAGCACAATCTGAGGTCATGCGACCAACGGGTAAAAAGGTGTCGGTGTATTGGACTCCCTTGATTTGTGAGTATCCCTTCACCACTGAGCAGACCTTGTAGCACTCCAGTGAGCCATCTGGCTTCACGTTCCTATAGAAGACCCCCTTGACCTAAATAGCCTTTCTTCCTAGTGCGAGATCGACAAGCTCATAGACTCCATGCTCTTGGATGACCCAAAGCTCATCCTCGCATGCAATGCGCCAGGTCTTTGCGTCGTCTGCTGAGAGGGCCTCCTTTAATGTGACCGGGCAAGGCGCCATCGAGGGCGAGCCCTTCGTAGCGAGTACATATGCCTCTGGGCTGGGACTGACAACTACAAGATCAGATGCATCGTCACAAGCAGTGTGGTACTCACAAGTGACCAGCTCATGTCCGAGAGGGCATGCTGGATGCACGCCTATGAGATCCGAGCGGACACTAAGGCCAAGGGCCTTCGTGCCAGGGTCACCGCTCATGACTGTACGAGTAGAGTGTCAGGAATGCTATCCTGGCGTGCCCTGAACTGCCTAAGTGTCCACGGCTTCTTAGTGCAAAGAGACTTCCAAGGGAGCAGAATTCTGGCAGAATACAGATTGCAGAAACTGAGAAAGGCTGCGAATCATTAATGGTTTGTTTTTTTGGTGAGATTGCATCAGATTCTTATAGCCTGTGATCTGAGCTTTCCAACACATCCAAGCACGCCCAAAACGGAGCGGTATAGTCCATGCTACGCCCATCCAAGCAACCTTTGGTGGAGCCGCCTTTAGCTGCTGCCAACGTGAGTCGTCTCTGACACGAGCCGACAACTGTAATGCGAGTGCTCAAACTTAGCATCGAAAGGCCTCGCCAACCTCGGAAAAGCTTGCGTTGAAAAACTGAATGACCGTCCTCCTCGTCGGAGTGGTCTTTTCCTTGCCCGAGTCGTCATGGCTAGCCACGCCTTTCGAAGCTACGTTGATGTTTCCTTATAAAGTTATGATTTATTCATTATTTGTAATTATTCATGTGTTCCATTAGAAAGAACGGTAGAAACTTTGTGACCATGTTTTCTGTCAAGATGGTTGCTTGGATTCGTTTTCCACTATTTCCTTAACGTGCTTTCGTCAAGCTTGATGTGACCTCATGGTGTCGGTCGCAGAACAGTGTCCAAAAGACTATTGCAATCAGGTAATGATTGGGATAGTCTTACTTGACTGTAAATTTTGGTTTTCGCTTCCAAAAGTTTGTTGTGTTACATTCCTCCCCCTTTAGCTACAAATCGTCCTCGAATCGGTTTTCTCTATTATGAAGGGGTAGTTTGTACACGGCCATCTATCAACGATGGTAAAAGCGCCAGTCCATGAAGAGGATAACATCATGATTCGGCACATTTCATAACTCAGAAAGTGTTCAGCTTTCAAAGAAGAAATAGTGGCCACACTTCCTCCCCCTTTACATGAAGCGACCCCGCAACAGGTGCCCAGGCGTCCCCGTGACAAGCTGTCGGGAGTGAGCCAAAGATCAGTCCAAGGGTTAGTGCCTTTATCCTCTCAAGGGGGCTCATGCCGGGGTGGTACCCCTGAGGACACGCTTGTTCCGACGGGCAGCCAGTTCCTCCTAGTACTCCGCAATTGCTGTAGGTGGCACCTGCGACTCTGGCTCCCAAGTGTTTTGGTCACGTCCACAACCGGCCCAGTGGATGAGGTACTCCTTAACCACACGTGCGTGCAAATTACGCTCATGGTGTTGGAGGGTGCGGTGCACCTCACATTGGCCTTCCGCGGCAAGGACAGCAAGAGGGGGTGGCTGAACAAACCCCTCTGCTCTGTAGGGTGCAAGGAGACTCACGTGAAACGTATCATGGATGCGCATGGCTGGTGGAAGAGCCAACCGATAGGCCACACTTCCCAAATTCTGTGTAATTGTGAAGGGCCCCAGCCATTTCGGCAACATCCTTCGTGCACCCAGCGTTTTCAGCCGCAAATTCCGTGTGCTTAAAAGCACACGATCTCCAATAGAGAACGTCAGCTCACAACGTCTCTGGTCAGCATATGCCTTCTAGCGCTGTCAAGCTGCATACAACTGGGCCTTGGCATCCCGCCAGAGGGCGTCCATGTGCTCGACAAAGGCCTGGGCGGAGGGCACCTGATCACCGTCGCCCCCGCACTTCACCATTGAAGCGGGTACCACCGGATGCCGACCGTGATTGAGGAAGAATAGGGTAAAACCAGTAGATTTGTTGACCGCGTTGTTCATTGCAAACTCAGCTGGTGCCAAATAGTCGTCCCAGTCCTCCATTGTTGGGTAGATGTACATGCGAAGCATCTGCTCGAGTGTGCGATTCATGCGCTCAGTTTGTCCATTTGTTTGGGGATGAAATGTTGAGGACATACTTTGTCGCGTTCCAAACCATTCCTGCAATGCAAGCCAGAACTGGCTTGCAAAGCGCGGGTCACGGCCAGAGATGATGCGGATGGGTAAGCCGTGGTACTTGATGACGCCTTCGTAGAAAAGTCTCGCAGTCTCTTCCGCTGTGACGCGAGTTGTTGTAGGCATGAAACGGGCCATTCCTGTTGCCCTGTCCACAACGACCAAGATGGCATTGTGGCCTTTCTTGGTCTCTGGGAGTCCCATGATGAAATCCATGGACACTGACTCCCATGGGATGTCAAGGACTTGTAGAGGCTGGAGGAGCCCCGCAGGTGCCTTGTTTGAAGTCTTGTTGCGAAGGCACAGGTCACACACCATGCAATACTTCCTGACGTCACTACTCCACCTTGGCCACCAGTAGTGCTGAGCCAACGTATTTCCTGTCTTCTTCGTTCCGATGTGACCTGAGGAGGGCGGATTGTGAAACTCGAAATGATCTGTTGTCGCAAGTCATTGACATCCGGGACCACCACCTGCTTGCCATGCAATCATAACCCGGCAGCCTCCACAAGGCCATGGCATTCAATGTTTTTTGGCTCGGCAAACCAGGGGTCCAAAGTGTAGCCCATCCGAATGCGATTCATGAAAGGGTTCACACTGACCAGTGGTCTTGGGGGTGGGCGGAGTGGGTTTGTGTGCAATGTTGTCGCCGCCGCAACAGCGGCAAAGTGCCGATTTGTGATCTCATTCTCTCTCAGCATGAGGCTCAAATGTGTTGAGTTTTGACTCAATGGGTCTACCACGTTAACCCGCCCTGGTTTTTACTGCCATGTGAATGTGAAGCGACCTAAGCATTCACTCCACCGCGCCTGTCGTCTTGAAAGGTTCGTTTGCCTCTGAAAGTACGTGAGGGGTTGTGGTCTGTGATCACCGTGATTTGTCCCTTGGCACCTTCGAGATAACAGCGCCATACTTTGAAAGCATGCACGACTGCCAACAGCTCCTGATCCCCAGTGGTATACCTGGTCTCTTCACCTAAGATCTTGCGGCTCTTGTAGGCAACAGGGTGGCCGTCTTGCATGAGCACAGCTCCCAACCCTGTAACCGATACATCACAGCGTACCTCCCACAGCTTCTTTGGATTCGGGAGTGCAAGTACCGGTGCCGAGATCAACATCATCTCCACAGCCTCAAAAGCCTCAGTGTATTTTGCTGACCAAACCCATGTGTTTGCCTTCCGGGTCAGGGCGATGAGAGGGCTCACCAACGTGGAATAGCCTCTCATAAACGCCGGTAGTAATTTGCGAGTCGTAGGAAAGAGCGGAGCTGACCGAAGTTCTTGGGTTGAGGCTATTCTTTCACGACCTGCACCTTGCAAGGGTCCACCCGGATCCCCTCTCCACTAATGACGTGACCAAGGTACTCCAGCTCTGGCTGCGCAAACTTGCACTTACTTCTTTTGGCGAAGAAACGGTTCTTGCGAAGAATCTCAAGAACCATTCTGAGGTGTCGCTCGTGTTCTTCATGGTTCTTGGAGAAGATAAGGATGTCGTCAAGATACACCAGGACCGATTTGTCGAGGTGTTCCCAAAAGATGTTCATTACTGCTTGGAATGTTTTGGGTGCATTTGTCGGTCCAAAGTAGAGGTCCCGAAACTAATAGTGCCCGAGATGAGTTCTGAATGCCGTTTTGGGGACATCCTCCACCGTGATCCGGATTTGATGGTAGCCCTGTGATAGATCTAGAGACATGAAGACTTTTGCTCCGTAAAGCTGGCCAAATAGGTCCTCGATGCGTGGGAGCAGTTACTGGTTTTTTTTGTGAGTTTGTTCAATGCCCGATAGTCCACACACATCCTGAGGCCTCCATCTTTCTTGTTCACAAACAGGATCGGCCCTTCAAAGGGGGAAGAGCTTGGCTCAATCCAACCCTTCCGGAGGTACTCCTTGATTTGGGCTTCTGCTTCTTGCCATTCTGCTGAGCTCAAGCGATACACAGACCGAAAGGGAGGCACAGCTCCGGGCTCCAACGGAATGGTATGTCCAAGCGTTCATCAAGGTGGTAGCCCATCCGGCGGTGCCTCAAAAACATCTAAGAATTCTGAGAGTATGTTTGTGACCCCTCGGGGTACATCACCCTCTGCCTCATCATCCATTTTCTTCAGGGTTGCAAGGAAACAACGGCACCCTTGTCGAAGTCGTCGTTTCACTTGGAGCGCCGAGAGGCTTGATTGAGCCTTTGTTTTAGGTCCTTGAATTTGTGGAATTGGAGACAGGGTGACCATTCTCCTTCCACTACTTATCTGCAGTATTTTCGAGTCGAAGCACATGAGTGCCTTGCGGGGCACAAGCCATGGGTCTCCAAGAACAACGTCAAACGAATCCATGAGATCAAGCACCGTGAGGTGGACATTGGTGGTGAAGCCGGGTAGGGTGAGCCGTGCCACACAGTCACCAAGGACTGGCACCTCACTGTCATTACCGACGACCACCGTGCCAGTGCAAGGCGTGTACTTTAGCTGCCATGTGCGTACAAACGCACTACTCACAAATGAGTCATCCGCTCCAGTATCCACCAAGATGCGTGCGGGGGCGCGTGCCAGCTTGCCGTCGAATTGCATGGTCATCGATGCTTTGGACTTCCGTATGAAAAGGCTCGCCGAAGGCTTGCCCTCGAGGTGGTAGATCTGATAAGCATGAGTGCTTCTTCATAGTTCAACCATGTCACCAAGCTGTTCCCACATGTGATGTCCTATGGTGAACGAAGCAAGGAATTTCCATCCTTTAAATGCAGACTTGTTTGTTTCCAGACCCACAGGCACGGCCACTGTTGTTGACGTCAGAGAATTCTTCACTTGAGCTTTGTGTGTAGCTTCTATCACATCTGGCAAACTTTCTTTAGTGGCTAGGACCAGGCTCATGCAGTTTTTGAGGTTTTCTTTTGTCACATATGTGAGTGGGCATGAGCGATCATGGTAGAGGGACTCAGGATTCACAAAAGGCACATCATTGGTTGAGAAATACTGTGCCGATAAGAATTCAAGGTTTGATATCATCATCACAAAACATGAACATCTTGTCCTCATCATTTCCATGAATCACCACAACCCCAGATAGCAGCCCACCGGTAGCTACTGGGGATCGTGAAAATCCTGCTCACGACCATGCTGGGGACGGTGGAAGCGTCCCCCAGCACCTCCCTCGAAGTCCTGGTCATCGTCACGGGGACGTCCGTGTCCACGCTGACCGCCCTGTGCCCCCTGACGCTGGATGGCTGCAAATGCCTGGCCTTGGCGCTGCCCCCCGTGAGGGCGTCTCTGGCCAGCAGGGCCACTTTCGTTGCCATCACGCTGCCCACCCTGGTGCTGACCGCCGCCATGGAAGCGGTTCTGGCCACCACCGTGGAAGCGATTTGGCCCTCCGCCTTGGCGCACACCATGACCGTGCTGTTGGCCTTGCTGTTGTCCCTGCTGCTGGTGGTGGTCACGCCGGGGGCAGTTGCGCCCAATGTGCCCAGCCTGGTGGCAGCGTCTGCAGATGATAGAAGAGCGGGATTTGTTCTCTCCACCATGTCGGCGAAACTTCTTGGAGGGCTCAGACGTTGCCTCCGTTGCCTGCTTTGGTGCACCGCCTGTTGGCACTGACGGCACCTCATGCGCCGGCCTGCTTTCACGCGCGTCACGATCCCATAGGCTAGAGTTTTGCTTGTACACCGTGCACACGCGTGCTATCAGTGCATACAGAGACTTCCACTTGTTGACATTGTTATGTCGGCAGAAGAATCGCAGCTGAGGGTTGGCCAAACCACTATGAAAGAGGTCAATGTTGGCCTGCTCTGTCAGATAGCGATTGTTGACCTTCTTTGCAGTCTTCAGAAATGCCTCGGCATACCGCTCCACCGACATGTTCCCATGCACGAGGCTTTTGAGCTCCTTCTTTGCCTTCTGTGAGTCAGCAGGCTTGGAGTACAGCTCACGCATCAGTTCGCAAAACTCCTCCGAGGTGGGGTTCGAGTGTTGCTACTTCTGCTTACACAGCTCTGTCAACTTCTCAAACGACTTTGGCTTCAAGGAAAGCATACCTTGTGCACCCCAATCCTCTTCCTCGATCCAAGCAAGGCGGAGGTGCCTCTGAAAAATCATCAAGAACGTATTAACGTCGCACGTGCCATCGTAGCTGTCGGCCGGCTCAAGAACCACACGACTGCCAATCCCGCCTTCCTTCTGGGCCCGAGTTGGAGCTGCACGTGCTTGTGGTTTAGGCACGTTTGCTTCCAGGCGAGGAGCATGATCGACGACTGGAGCCTGACGCGCGTCGCAAACGTTTGCACGTTCACTTTCCGCACTTTCACGCTTGCGACGCTCCAAAATCTGTCCCAACTCCACCTCGGCTGCGTGACGCGCTGCACCGACTGCTGCGTTGAGCACAACACGCTAGTTTTTGGCTTCTTTGGTGCAAAATTCCTTGAGCGCCTGCTCCGCCACCTTTGTGCGATGGTCGGCGGCTGCGACCTTGCGCAATAACTTCCCGTTCTCCTCGTACAGCTTCTCATTTATCCGCTGCACCATGAACGATCATTCGCGAAGCGTGACGCGCACCATATCACCGTCGTATGCGAGCGCACCCATCACGGTCATGGCTAGCGTGAAATCCTCAGGAGGGAGGCGGGCGCAGGATGATCGAGCTGTTCGTCGACGTTCAGGCGACGCGCGGCGCTGTCGAGCGCACGCTGCGCTGCCGCCAAACTCGGCCGGCTCGCAGGTCGGGCTCGCTCTCCTCCCGCGGAAACGAGAGCACGACCCTCATCGTCCACACGGTCGGATGCACGTTTTGCCTGGTTGGCGCCTGCTTTAGGTGCCTTCGGCATAGAATTGCCCGCCTCAATGCCCTTGCTGGTTGTGTCATGTGTGTCCGGTTCTTCGTCAGCTTTGCGATCCGCTTCAATGACCGCGCGATCCGCTAGCTCATCGGGCGATTCATCTCCATGCTCGTCTCCCCTCGGCAACCCTGTCAAGGTTAGCAGCACCAGCGATGTTCCCCTTGGTGGCCTTTAACCCCTCGTCTTTTGCACAAGTGATTGGGGTGGGTGTGGCTTCGTTTCCGAAACCGAGCTCAACGGCGAGCGACCAACTCTTTCCATCGCCTTGCCGAGCAGCTACGATGGGGGTCTCGCGTTGTTGTCCATGCTTTGGAGATGTTGGCATTTTGCCCCTTGGCGACACCAGGTGGGTACCTCCCCCTCTAGCCGTCCCCTCTCAGCGCGACTTCGCGAGGTGGGCGCCGGGCGCTAATGTCCCGCGACGATCCTTGGATCCCAAGGGCGTGCGTTCATTTGAGCGGCGGGGGCTGGTGCTTGGAGCACGCCCCAAGACCGCAAAGAGTCTGATCCCAAGGCCGGCCATCCTTGTGGCAAGGCCTTGCTTCAGCTCTCTCACTCTCCAACCTCCTCCTCCAACCACTCTTTCCCCTCTTCTCTTTTTTCCTTTTTCTTTGAATGAGAGGAGGACACACTATTGGACTATGTGTGCCTCGCTTCAAACCCGTGGTGGACCGAGGTCGCTCCAAGCCAAACCTCCTTCACCCTCTTTTTTTGTTTTGGAAAAAGGGAGAGGAAAGGCAATGTTAAACAGCACCAGCTGTCTAATTCAAGTCATAGACCGGCAGGTTGGAGACAGAATTGCAAACTAGAGTGGAAACTACAAGGTAGAAATCACTTCTTGCAAAATAGCCACAGAATAACAGTTCAATATTGAAATAAAATGACTTGAACTGGTAGTGGCCAGTTTTACGGATCCAACAAAAAAAACGCCGGAGAAAACGGATGACCGGAGGCCAAGTTATGGCTCTCCCTACTCCTTTCTGCTTGGAGGAACCGGGACTGACGGGTCCCTTGTTCTTCTTGGATTGGGCGCCCGCCAAAATAAATGCTGAAGGCTCCTGGTTTGCCCCTTGTTCCTCCCCTGTTGCTGTAGCAAGAGGTTGATGTGGTAGCTTGCTGGTCCAGTAGCCCTTTGTGAGAGTAATGCTGTGCGGAAGTAGGTTGGGTTGGTGGCGGTGGGGTGTGCGCGCATGGAGGTGGTGGAGTTTTGGCACCTCTGGGCGGCGTTCCACTAGCACCACCACGAGGTGACCTGTTGCTCTTCGACTAAGTCACCACTCCTCGTGGTGTGTGAGGATTCTCACGACGGAGTGTAGACGACGGCGATGTCAGCGGGTCGACCTAGCTTTGATGCCAATGTAATGCGAGTGCTCAAACTTAGCATCGAAAGGCCTCGGCGACCTCGAAAAAGCTTGCGTTGTAAAACTGAATGATCCTCCTCCTCGTCGGAGTGGTCTTTTCCTTGCCCAAGTCGTCATGGCTTGCCACGCCTTCCCAAGCTACGTTGATGTTTCTTAATAAAGTTATGATTTGTTTATTATTTGCAATTTTTTATGTGTTCCGTTAAAAAGAACGGTAGAAACTTCGTGATCGTGTTTTCTGTCGAGATGGTCATTTGGATTCGTTTTCCACTATTTCCCTCACGCGCTTGCATCAAGCTTGATGTGGCCTCATGGTTTTGGTCGCAAAACAGTGTCCAAAAGACTGTTGCAATCAGGTAATGATTGCGACAGTCTTTCTTGACTGAAAAATTTTAGGTTCTGTTTCCAACAGTTTGTTGTGTTACAACGACGACTCGAAGTGGCTGTCTTTGTTTGACAAGTCAAAGGGTGGCTCGACCTGGTCCAGGGGACCTCCCTGGTCACTTTCTCTAGGGCCTTGGGGTCTATGGAGCCAGTTGGAGCTGAACACGGACCACCGGCGGTGGAGTATTCCGTCACCCCGGACGGGTACCAGTTTCCACCCGCCACACCACCCGAACTTTGGGTAGGGCTAACTTTCTGAATTCTCAACCAAATCGAGCAACTGAAAGCTTGAAATCACATGGCAAGATCCAAGGAGTTCAAATATACAATCTGATTGGATATCCAACCACTCTCTAGTGGTGGGACCAGGAAAACGGTAAACGGCATCCATGGCATGGGCACTTTTTAACAATCTCCCCCGTGCACCTTCCATGCCGGATGCCTCATGCTCACTCTTTACTCGTCCGCTCCTGCGCCTTCAAGCCCTTCACAGCTTGTAAGCCCAAGCCCTGCAAGGCTGATGATGTGCCAGATCTGATGAACACAGGATCAGGTCGTCCACGTACGATAATCTGATGGAGTCCCTTGCTACGTCGCACATACACGCTGTGGTCTGACTCACAGCGCTTGAAGCCGAGCTCCGCCATGTAGCCATCCATCTGTTGGCACCAGCATCTGGGCGCATGTTTTAGCCTGTACAAGGCCTTCCGCAGCGTGCACATCTCGCCCTCCGGTGCATCGACCCCCTCCGGTGCCTCAAGGTAGATCTCCTTGTCAATGATGCTATTCAGGAATGCCGTCTTAACATCCATTTGGTGGATCTCCATGTCCTTTGCGGCTGCCACCGCGAGGATCGTCCGTATGCTTGTGAACTTGGGGACGGGTGCGAACGTCTCATCGTAGTGTTCGCCTTTCCGCTGCGCGTACCCCTACGCCACTAGCCGCGCCTTTTACTTCTCCACCTTGCTGTCCTTGGTGAGCTTCACCTTGAACACCCACTTGGAGCTGATCACCTTCGCCCCCTCAGGCCGATCCACCAGCTCCCAAGTGCCGTTCTTAGCAAGGGACGCAAGTTCAGATTTCATTGCTTTGTCCCACTGCTGCCCGTCAGTCCATGCAAGCGTCTCTTGCACAGTTGTCGGCTCCGTTGCGGCTGCCATCATGCACCGCGCCATGCCGAAGCAGCGGCCCGTACTCGCATCATACCGCTTTGCCGCATTCCGCCGCCTCCAACTGCAACACGGCGACCTTGGCGACGCGGGCTGCTGGTCCTGCTGCTGCTCTGTTGCAACGTTGTCCTTGGCCGAGAGCTCCTCTGCGTCAGCTGCTGCGTCCTGTGCTCCAGCGGCACATGAACCTGCTGCATTGTCCTGCTGCGCTCCAGCACCGTCATCCTCTGAAGACCCGTCATCGTCCTCTGCAGCCGCTGGCTCCTCCTCACACTCAAGGAGTTGGAACCACTCCTCCTTCTTTGGAGAGTGCGCTGCATCAATGTTGTTGCTGCTGCAGTTGTAGCTCTGCTGCTCATCAAATGCGACGTCGCGGCTGGTGATGACGTCCTCCGTCCGTGGATCAAAGAGGCGGTACGCCTTGAGCGCACTCTCGTATCCGACAAACGTGTACGCCTTTGCACGCGGGCTTAGTTTGGAGCCTTTTCATTGCCTGCACCAACGCATGCGCCTTGCACTTGAACGCCATTAGGTGCGCCATGCTTGGTTTGCGCCCGCTCCAAGCCTCCAGACGCCCTTCCCCTTCAGCACTGCTTTTGGGATGAGTTTGGTGATGTAGCACGCCGTACTCACGGCCTCGGCCCACAAGCTCTGTGGCAACTTTGCATCCACGAGCATTGTCCTCACCAAGGTGAGTAGCGACTGGTTCGCACGTTCCGCCACGCCATTAGATTGAGGCATGTACGGAGTCGTCGGCTGCCAGTCAATGCCCTGCTCCTTCAGCCATTCTCCTCAGCCCACGTACTCGCCGCCATTGTTGCTGCGTAGCGTTCTGACCTTGCGGCCAGTCTGCCTCCCCGCCGTTGCGACGTACTTCTTCAGCTGGTCCAGCACATCGCTCTTCCGCTTCATGAAGTAGACGTAGAGTTTTCTGCTGCAATTGTCGATGAAGGTGACGAAGTACTGCGCGCCCCCAATGGACGACTTCTTGATCGGTCCGCACACATCACTGTGCACGACCTCGAGCAGGTTCTCGGCCCGCCGTTGTCCGTCTTCGAACGGCTTGCACTTTGCCTTGCCCACAATGCAAGGCTCGCACTTGTGATCTGCGGAATCTGCTGCTGCGCCTGCTGCACCGGTGATGTTGAGGCCGCGAACCATGTCGCGCTTTGCCATCTCCTGTATGACTGCGGGCGACGAGTGCCCCAGCCGCCAATGCCATAGCTGCAGGTCTGCTCCCCAGCCTTTAGCAACGACGCGTGCTGGCTGGTCTGCTGTGTCTGCTGCCGAGGGGATGACTTTAGTGTCAACAATGTAGAGTCCTCCTTCGCGCTCCGCCTCGAGCACGACCTCGCCACCGCCGTCCATCCACACGACTGCACCTTTCCTACGGAAGAGGACTTCATACCCCTTGTCTGTCAAGTGGCTCACACTCAAAATGCTAGCCAGGCTGGGGACATGTTCCACATTTTGGATAACACATTGCGCCTTTTAACCACCAACCACCACCTCTATGTCCACATCACCTTGGCCGGCCGTAGGTTTGACCTTGTCGTTAGCGGTTACCATGGACTTTGCAGACTTGGTGTAGTTGATGAACCCCACCTTCTTGACTTGGGTATGGTCCTCCGCACCTGAGACGAGGCACCGCCGGTTGGCGCCCTTGAGTTCATGGTTCTTTGTGCCGTTGAGGAGCGTCTTCTTGCCTTTGGCACCTTTGCCGCCAGACTGCGCCTCCTCCGGGCACTCCTTGGTCCAATGGCCCTCCTTGCCACAGTTATGGCATGCACCCCTCTTGGCATCCTTCTTGCATTCGCCCTTACCACCGCCTCGCTTGCCGCTGTTGCTGCCACCTTGCATTTTGGTGACCAGGGCAGTTGAGGATGACGAGATCTTGCCACCACTCCGACGGTGCACCTCGTTGCAGATGTACTTGGCGACTGCGTCGTAGGTGAGTTTATCCTCCTCCCAACCTTCTTGCACGGTGATGAGAGGACCCCAAATGTCGTGTAGAGCCATGAGGAGTGCCATTTCCTGCATCTTTGTGTCAATCTTCCACCCCACATCATTGCATTGTGAGGCAAGAGACTCGATCTGTTGCATGGCGGAAATGATGTCCTCACCCTCCTCGATCCTCACCGTCAAGAGTCGCTTCATTGTGAAGATCTTGTTGTCTAGGGATGTTGATTGGAGGATGGAGCAGAGCTTCTTCCACGCATCAGCTGCCAGGTCGCAGCCCTGAATGTAGCCCCGCTGAGATTCATGCACCGCCAACAATAGGAGCATGAGCGCCTCCGTGTTCTTCCTCGCGAAGGTCGTCTTCTCCTCGTCCGTTGCGCTCGCATCTTGAACCGTGCCCTTCATGAGCTCCAGCACTCCCTTGTGCGCGAGGTAGATCTCAAAATTCCACCGCCACAGCCCAAAGCCTGGGCCGCCCATGTACTTTTGGATGGGAAAGGACTCTGTCTTCTGTGCCATGTTGAACTTCTGCAATGGACAGTCTCAAAGTGCGACGGCGAATTCGCTCGGAGCGACACTCCCGTGCGTTGCGGAAGCCGTGAACGTCTTGGTAAGCAGGTCAGGGTCATGGGCCCATAACCCCTTGTCAATAATGTTGTCCTGGCGTGCCCTGAACTGCCTAAGTGTCCACGACTTCTTAGTGCAAAGAGACTTCCAAGGGAGGTGTGTGCTTTGGGTCGCCAGAACACCCAAGGGAGGAGAATTCTGGTAGAATACAGATTGCGAAAACTGAGAAAGGCTGCGAATCATTGATGGTTGGTTATTTTGGTGAAATTACATCAGATTCTTATAGCCTGTGATCTGAGAATTCAACGCATCCAAGCACGCCCAAAACAGAGCAGTATAGCCCCTGCTACGCCCATCCAAGCAACCCTTGGTGGAGCCGCCTTTAGCTGCCGCAGACGTGAGTCGTCTCCGACACGAGCCGACGACAGCTCGAAGCGCCTTTCTTTGTTTGACAAGTCAAAGGGTGGCTTGACCTGGTCGAGGAGACCTCCCTGGTCACTTCCTCTAGGGCCTTGGGGTCTATGGAGCCAGTTGGAGCTGAACACGGACCACCGGCGGTGGAGTATCCCGTCACCCCGGACGGGTATCAGATTCCACCCGCCACACCACCCGAACTTTGGGTAGGGCTAGCTTTCTGAATTCTCAAACAAATCGAGAAACTGAAAGCTTGAAATCACATGGCAAGATCCAAGGATTTCAAATCTGCAATCAGATTGGACATTCAACCACTCTCTAGTGGTCGGACCAGGAAAACGGCAAACGGCATCCATGGCAAGGGCAATTTTTAACATAGAGCGCCTAGGTGCAGAACCGGCAACTCTCTGGATTCCAGAGACCAGTGGTTGAAGTCGACCACCGGGCTCACGCGAGTACTTAGGGCTCAAGGTGCTGACCTCAGGCTCAAGGACGGGCTTGACCACAGCTGACGGTGACTCAGGCGAAGGAGCGGGTGACGCAAGAGGAGGAGGTGCTAGTGACGTGACAGAAGACATTAGGCTGGGTGTGGACGAGACAACAGGAACAGGTGGAGAGAGAGGCACATGCACAGAGGCAGGAGTGGTAGTGAGCATGGGCACAAAGCCAGGAGTGCCTGTGGGATGCGAGGGAACCTGGGCAGGTACTAACTCAGTGGAGGAGGTCTCGGGACCGACAGCTATGATAGCTAGATCATCAAGGGTCAGAGACAAAGAGGTGGAGGGGGCTCGAATGGACACGTCAACCGGCCGAGAGATGCTCGCAGGCCCAGACTCCCCCATCCGTCAAGAAGCATCACACGTAGGAACAAACATGGTGGCCATCGACATGATGGTAGACATGTCACGGAATCATAGAAAAGCGCGTCATGCGACTAGACAATTCGACGGTGAGCAGGGTCCCAAAACCGCCAGGCCTTCGACCGTATGGAGATTCCCACAAAGGCACACAAACGACCCCGTGGAGTGATTCTGGACCCCTGTTGCTCCTCAGGGTACCAAACGCAAGCCACGGAGTCCCAGATACGAGCGAGATAAAGGTCGGTACGATGACCGATCCAGAGCTCGTACAGTGTAACATGGTCCGGGAGGGGACCGTGTGGGAGGCGGTTCAAGAACCATGTCATATAGGCAAATCCTTTTAACACAAAGGACTCCGGAAGACCACACTCTGACTGCATAGCGTAAACCGCATCCTCCATGCTGAGGTTCCAGCACTCAGAGACATCATTTTGCTTAGGGGTAGTAGGAGCAGAGACGTGGTGGAAACCACCATACTCTAAAAAGAATCTGTCCATCTCGCCAAGAAACTCACCCCAACGGTCTGAGCAAAACATGTGGAGAGTGTAGCAAGAGTGGCACTCAGCCATCACTAGCCAGAGGTGAATCCCTAGAGCGGCATCGCTCTTCTGGCACAAGCTATAGACCCACCGTATCCGGGTGAAGTCATCGGTTAGGGTCAAGATGTAACTACCACGATCTGACAGAGAATCGAAAGGAAGAGGACCGAGATGAGGGAGCGAAGGGCCCGAGAGAGAGCAACAAGGTAGGTGCAACAATGCATCTTACCCTGAGTACAAAATCGACAATCGGTCGTGGGCGACCACTCGAAAGAGGCCGCATCAAGTACGAGTGCGGGCTGTGTCCGGATGAGCTTAGACATAGCATCTGAGCCCACGTGACACAGGCGACGATGCAACAGACACTGGTGCTCAATAGAGAGAACGACCGTGACAAACACATGAGCGGAAGTGGAAGAGGAGCAAGGAGAGGGAGAGGTCCGAGTGACACGATACAAAACATCCACAACCGAGGTCTGGAGAACAATCACACGAGTGTCAATAGCAGTCACAGTCGCAAAGTGTGTCCTACGCTCGACAGAGAGGCAGGCCCATCAGAGTACAAGCACGTACAGACAGCAAGCTAAGCTCAAGATCAGGCACAAAAAGAACCTCGGTTAGGTACAGCGGGCCAGACGGCCCATCGAAACAGAGGACCCCAACACCCTCAACTAGCAGTGACTGACCAGAGCCTGTGCAAATGGAGCGAAAGGACATAACGGGACCGAAGACGACAAAATCACTATGACGACAGGTCATGTGGTGAGTGGCACCAGAATCGATGAACCAAGTGCCACCGGCCTCATGACTGGAGGATTTCACTATACAACAGTCAATGGAACACTCGGCTTGAGATGGACGTTGGGCAACATGCGAGGAGGAACAACTAAGGGCACAAAGATGAGAATCATGAATCCAATCAGTACTATTAGGCCCATCATCATCACATGCCAAATGTGCCCCCTTTAACGAGTCATCATGAGCAACAAGAAGAGACAAACAAATAGTCTGTGAACCATCCGGTTGTGACAACATACTCGCACCTCCCTAAAGACGAATCGCCAGGAGATGGTGAAGCCCAGCGATGGTGCGATCGCGTGGGTCCAGAGCGCCATTGATGGTAGGTGGGGAGAATGATGGTCTTTGTGCGGCCACAAGCTGAACTGATTGATGGAGATTGCTGCGCATATGCCGCCTGAAGCCCGTGAGTGATCCGCGCCCAGTCAAGAGGCTGCTGGCACTCGGTGTAGCGATGAGTGCCTTCATAGTTGTAGCAGTAGACGGACCGTCCACTGCTAGTGGCTGGTGACCGCTGCTGTTGTGACTACTACTGGCCCAAACCGCGCTTCTTCTTACCCATTTTCCCTTGTGAAGCTACTGCCACACTCTTTGCCGGAGGCGGAATATTTGGGGTAGAGGGAGAGGAGGAGGCGCCAAACGCTGGAGTAGTAGGCTGAGGTAGTGGTGTCGGTGACGACGTGATGTCTGCTGCAGCGAGGGGCCTCTTTTGATGAGCCACTACAGCCTCACGGATGGAGGTCACTTGGCGAAACACCTGGTGAGCCCAAGGGAGAAGCTGGAGGGAAGACGACCACGCCTCAAGAGTGGCGTCGCTGTACCGTGAGAAGATCTTAGTATGCTCAAGACGGACGCTGCGTATGATGGTGCGGAGCGCCCATAGTTGCGTCCCTCCTGAGGTGCGGAGACGCGTGTAGATGCGCATGGCCTACCGCTAGTAGTTTGATACAAGCTCAGTGGGCCCCTGACAAAGGGAGTGGAAAGTGTGGATGTGTGCAACATGGGTGGCATGGGTCGTTGCGGTAAGCAGGGGCAGTGCCATCTCCGAGCCCCGACGTGGATTGGCACCAGAGCCTGTGCCAACCTAGCCAAGGAACGGGCAAAAGTCCACCACTATCTCACACAACATGGCGTAGAGAAGTCCGCACATTGCCCTAGCGACCGTCACCACTTGAGCCCAGTCCGTGACCTGATATGTGCTATGGTAGTAATGCCATATGCCCACAGATGTAGCCCACACCAGGAAGAAAATCTACTAGTAGTCAATGACGTCCTCGCCAACATAGCGTGGGGGTGGTGTATCAAAGTCCTTAGGTTGCGTGGGGGTGGGCAACCACAGGCTGAGATGGGAGAGGACGAGGAACAGAAAAGGTACCAGGAATAGGATCCAACTGGGGCTACAGCTCCGGGGAATGAGGAATGCGTGTCTGGAGAAGCTGAGAACTCGTCCAGAGCTGGCGAAGTCGCTTCTAAAGCAGGCGGGTCTCAATCGGGCAGGCATTATCCTCCATGCCTGGCATCTCAGGCTCCTCAACCCACATGTCAAGGGATGGATGGTCGTGTCCAGGTCCTGAAGGCGCTGCGGGTGCTGACTGCTGTGCAGGCGGCATGACACCACTAACTCCTCAGGATGTCTGCTTGGGAAAAATGAAGCGCCCTCGGATAAGATCGGTGAGTTCGCTGAGGGTGTCGGTGTGTTGCAGCTACAGACTACGTAACTCATCCTGGTAGCGCCGAAGGTCCTCGATGGCATGTGACCTCAGGCTCATGACCCAAGAAGAGGAAAAAGAGGGATCTGCACGTCCTTTGCCTTTGTCTCCCACAGGAGCCATCTCAGAGCTCAGCATGGGATAGAATGCCAAACTCGTTGGATTGCAGAATTGTCAAAAACTTTCTTGAGGGGTTGAAACAATGAGATGGATTGACGTGTCGACCTTAGAAATGCTTATGTCAGCAGAGCTAATGATGAAGTCAACAATTTTTACGTCAGCAATAAATATGCTAGTGTTTTTTATGTTGACAAGTTATACGGGGTGAAATAGACAGGATATCCATGATCTTGAATCGCGGACCCTCCCATATCCACGAGCGGAAATATATGTCCCCCATATCCAACACTTGAAAAGATAAGAACGACGTATCCGGCTCCCTTGCCATGCTCAATCAGCAAGTCGCTAATCAAGCATGGCGAGGAAGGCCATGTGACCATCGCTCGATTGCGACCATCACTCCCTCACGAGATCGCGATGGTACGATGCCCCTTTCTTTTTTTTCTTTTTTGACACGCAAACCCCCTATTATGATTTAGGGTTTCAAGTTTTGCGTGGGCTCCGCCCATGAAAAACATAGAAAACCCTAAAACGTAATAGGGGATTTGCGCGTCGAAAAAGAAAATCGGAAAAAAGGGTCATCACTCGATCACGATTGAGCGAAAATGCCCATTTCTGATTTCTTTTTCATTTTCATGGCACACAAAACACCTTAGGTTTGCGATACAAACACCTTCAAACCCAATCCCAAATTACATTCGCGGTTGAGGGTTTTTGTTGTTTACGAGGGCATCTGCTGGCACCCGCTACCACGGGGCCCAGCAGATTCTTTTTCAACGCATGGGGTGTCTCAGACCCCTCACGCAAACCCCACACAAACCCCTCCCTCGAAAAATCACAAACACATCAAAAGTGGGATTTGTGATTGTTTAAGGGGTGTGATGACGTCATCAATCCGAAGGTGCATTTCATTCAACGATGACATGGTGTTTGCGCGCTTTTTTTTATGTCGATGATTTTCTTCGACTAGTGGATGTATCAGTGTTAAACTTAGAATTTGTTGGATATGGCATTGTTAAACAGCGGTCATTGGATATGGGAGGCTCATTCATGAAATCAGTGGGTATATGGTCACACCCTCGAGTTATATGCCACAGGTTTTTTTTTTAAGTCACGCGGACTCCTTGGTGGGGGTAACCGCGTGACCCCTGCACGCTGCTACATAGGGTTTGCGCAACCCTGTGCGGCCCACCACAGCCCTACACAGCCCTGCACAGACATGTGCAGCCCTATGTAGCCCTACGTAGCCCTGCGTAGCCCTGCGTAGCCCTGTGCATTCCTTCACAACCCTGTGCACAATTTACAGAGTGCTGCAAAGTGTTGCGCAGCTTATATACAACTACGCAGCACTGCTTCCTGCTCCGAGCTGTGGCCGCTGTCACTGCTGCTCCGTTGCAGCTACTTCTTCTACCGCTGCTACTGCGCTGCTGTTGCTGCTCGCGGCTGCTCACGCTGCGGCCGCTGCAAGCTGCTGCTGCCACTGTGCACTACCACTGCTCACAGCCACTGCCGCGAGCCGTTGCAAGCTGGTTCTCCCTCTTTTGTTTTTGTAGAGATGGGTAGCCAAACATGGCTGATGCTGCCACGTGGTGCTGTTGCTACTGCTTGGCGTGGCTACTGGAGGCGGTAACTGCCACAGCTCACCCAGTGAGGTGCTGGGGATTGCATGGTAATGTCGTTGTTGCAAATGGCTAGAATGGGTCCTAAGGTACGGCGGCGGCGGTGACTCTCACTACTGCTACCGTTGCTGTGACTCTGTGTTGCAGCTCAGCAAGAAAGGTCTCGCTGCTCTGATACCATGAGAAACTGCTAGGAACCCTCCTAACCTTGTTGCAACTGATTTGGCAACACTGTCCATTCACGCTGGCACACTAGCAAGCAAGCAGGTGCAAGAAACAGCAAGGGTTAGGCTAGGGGGACGCGTTAAGTCTCATAAGCTCCAACAACTTAGTAAATGTGGAGAGAGAAATGACAACTAAAAATCACACAACATGAATAGCTGCCACGGCCCAAGGCAGGTGATGCACGTGACAGTGTCACTTTGTCCTAAAACCGGCCCAAACCCACTGTTTTGGCTGTAACTGTGTGTACAGGTATCCAAACGCAACACCGTCTGAACCTAGAGATGCAAAATCTCAAGCCAGACGCTAAGAATGGTCACATGCATGGGTCCGGCATGAAACGGTGGACACTCAATGCAAAGCATGCAAATTGGGCCCATGCCCAGTCCACCAAGAAAATCCTACGGCCTGCAGAAAACACTATAGCAGGTCGTAGTAGGCGCCTGTGTCACCATCGTAGCTATCTATCAGCTACAGGTGGGTGGATCACCACCCGACAACGCTCCGGCACCATTTGGGTCTGCATCAGGGATCTGCACGAGCATGGACACAGCCGAGGGACAGTGGTTTGTCTGACGAACTCAGTGGCCGGAGGCCATCCGGTCTGGCTACAGAATACTTGCAACCTCTAGGGGTCTAGTTTGATGGGCTGTCAGGATCGATCCGCAAACCTACTAGATTTTTGTGTCATGAACCCCTGGTTTGCATAGCAGCCATGAAAACTTGAATACTTGTCTGTCCGCCTCCTCTTCCTCTTGTGCTGCCGGCGTGGACATTGCGAGACGCCCCTCGATGCGACGAACCAGGTTCCGTCGCTGTTTGCTGAGCGTTGCAAGAATCTATCTTGAACGCTATGTGTAAAGGCAGTGTGAGTGTTGTCACTCAAAGGGCCGATGCACCGACGCACTATGCGTTCCGCAAGGCGGTGCGGCTGAGTTTCCTTGAAATGCGGTTTGTCTCCACAGCGCTTTGCTGTGGCGACCGCTATGCTACAGCTTCCCGGATCACCATACCTCCCCCTTCTACACCATACCTCCCCCTTCCACACCATACCATGCCGGAAAACTCCAAGACTCCCTCCGTCCCCCCTCTCCCACTTCCTCCTTCCCCGTCACCCACTCTCTACCCCATCTATTTTCCCAACCATCTATTATCATTTCCCCTCCCCTTCCCTCTCTTGATACTTGCACTCCCTTTAACCTTCCAATCATCCCAACCACCTTCAGAGGAAGAGTGTTGTGGGGATTATTCTTTTGTACAACCCATACACTTGATCAAGGATGTTTTCCCTCCTTCCTTTGTTTCTGTCTCAAGAGAGGATGCCGATTCATTTGTGATGGCAAATCTTAGGGTGAAGAACACAGCGGGTTCGAGCGGGAAGCAGGCAATGGCACTACGCCTCAACAGCGACCAAAGCGTTCTCTACATGGTCATCATCTCGGGCTTCCAGGTGCGGTTTGTTTAGAAAAAGGAGTCTGTTCTTAGACCGCTTTCGCAAACCATCTTTATCTTGCTATCGCAACCAAAGTGTTATCTACATGGTCATCGTCTCGGGCTTCTAGGTACTGGTATTTGGACGAAAAGAAGAGAGAAAACATTGAAAAAGCTTTCAACATGCTTTTGCAATGTGTCTGAACAATTCGACGACGACCAAAGTGTTCCCTACATTGTGATTGTGTTGGGCTTCCAGCTGTGCCTTTGCCCTCCTCCTCCTCCTCCTCCTCCT
>SZWC01000035.1:660240-679426 GCA_023375785.1 Penium margaritaceum | reverse complement strand
ACCACGCCCCACCCCACTCCACCTTACCCTTCCCTAATGCTGCTCATGCAGGTTCTTGAGTTCTGTCAGGAGGAATCCACGTGGTGCGGTCCTGAAGTTTGTCTGATTGTCTCTAGTGGTTCACGTCATCTGTTTTGGGCGAATCTGAGACTGAGCCTGAGCTTTCTGGTCGCCTCACGCTACGTGAGCAGGCAAGCAGAGACAGTCACTTTTGCGAAGGGAATAACGTGATTTTCCATTGGTTTTTGTGCATAGACATGATCACATAACTCATAGGGTTAGTCATGAGATTTTCAACGCACCAAACTGCGTGAAATTCTGCCAAGGGTAGCCCAAGTTACGCTTGCCGAAGCGCAGGTCTCACCCACCACTGAAGCCTGACGCCGCCACTCGCCGTGGTGCCTTCCTTCACGTGCAAAGCACCTTTCCCAAGGTGCAGATCCTATTTCACGTGATGTATGGGTCTCATTCACTTTTTCCACGCATTCTACCCACTTTTGGGTCGATTTTGGTGATGGGGTGTGACGAGGTTCGAAACCTGTCCACGGACCTGGAGTCAGAATTTTGACCAAGTCCCCGAGTAACAAAACTTACTACTTAGTTTCGGACGCCGAGCCATGATTTTGGCAAAGTCCCTCACTAACAACCTGCACTACGGGATCCGGTGGATGATCCACCTGATGAGGTGGATTATCCACCGGACGCCTCGGCAGGCCTTCCGGAGCAATTTCTCCAGATGGTATTTTTGTTACGCAATCCGGTCAGTTATCCACCAGATTTTGAGTCACAGCTGGCCCCCAGAGCCGCTGCGCACACCCCAACTTTGAAAGGCCATATCTCCCTCGACACTTGTCTGATTCTGGAAAAAAACCTACTACAGGATTCAGCAACTTGTTAACTTTACGGGGCAATCAACCATTTTAGGCTCCAAGCAATTCTCGAGTTGCTAGATTTGCCGGCGCAGAGTTTCCAATTTCTGGCGACTCGTCGGTGCCTCCCGGCGCCGCACTTGGGCATGCGGAGGGGCAATGTTTCAACATTCTCCCCCTTGCACCTGCCATGCCCGCTCCTCCTGCTTGCTCTCACTCATCTTCCGCTGCGCCCTCCAACCCATCATAGCTGGTCATCCCTAGTCCGGCCACGCTCATCCGTGCCGGTCCACGGGTTGTGCTTTGGTCAAGCAATCTGCAAGCATGTTGTGTGTGCTGCAGTGCTGCAGCACCACCTGCCCCTTCTCGACCATGTCCCATGCGTAGTGATAACGCAAGTCGATGTGCTTCGTCCTCCTGTGCTGCGTCGGATTGTTGGTCGGCGAGATGGAGCCGGATGTGGACTTCTGCTTGTCCACATCCCCAACGTAGTCTGCATCCGTGTAGCAGACCAGAAGCAAAGGGTATGTCCGCCCTTTTCCGTTGAACCTCAGGGGCGCATGTCGCGTCACCTGCAGGATGCGCTTGACCGCCTGCCAGTGTAGTGGCCATGGATCCGCTACGTACCTGCTCACTTGGCCCACCGCGCAGGCCAGGTCCGGTCGAGTCACCACCATGGCGTACATGAGGCTGCCCACCGCCGATTGGTAGGGCACCCGTGCCATATCCTCCCGCTCTTCTTTTGTTTGCGGCGCCATTGCCGCACTTAGTTCACAGGTCATGTAGACAGGACTGTACACTGGTTTGCAGTCCTCCATGTCATACCGCTTCAGCACCTCGGCCATGTTTTTGGCCTGCCCTAGCTCAAGCGTACACGCCCTCTGGTTCCGCGTGATGCTCACCCCGAGGTAGAACTCTAGCTCCCCCATGTCTGACATCTGGAACCGACTGCTGAGCTGCTCTTTCAGCTGTTATACGCTTTGCTGCTGCCCCTGCTGGGTCGTACTATGCAAAACAGAGTGCAACGCATCGAGAGTGGTGATGTTGTGCAATGAGTGGAGGATCACTTGCATCACTCAGCTCCCCCTCGTCGCAGTGTGCCTCGGTAAGACCTCACTCCCTTTCTTCTCGGGACTCAGGGGGGGAAGCTCCTCTTGCCCCTGCCAATATCTTGGGCCGCCTCGCTAGAGATGCTATCCATTGGTCTGCTTATGTCACGCGCGTGGCCTCTCTTGTTTTTGACACTACTGTAGCCACAGCGGCAACCTTTGCTGCCACAGCTATAGCGTCTAGGGCGCCAGCATCAACTACGGTGGGACGCGCCACCGACTCCTACACTAAAGCCACTGCCGTCATTGGACCCATTGCTGCTGTAGCTGTTGATCTTGGCACACAGGTTTCTGCTGCCGTAGCTACCATCGCCTCTAACACCGCTGATGCTGCCACAGCGGTTGCTACCGTTGCCGCATCCATCCAGTCCTCCACCAACTTCATAGTTGCATCCTCTTCCCTTTACTTCATTGGCTGCCATCAGTCTCTCCACAGCTGCTGTTTCTATTGCTTCAACTGTCACCACTCTTGGTGCACAGTCGATCGTTGGCATTCTTGCCTTGATCGTCCCAGCTGCTGCTCTTGTGTCAATCCTCTTTGTTGTTGTCTCTACTACCGTTGCACCCCTTTTCTCTCTTCTGCGCTCCCTTGCAGCTTGACGCCTCGTCTTGGGACACCCACTGTCCTACTACCTGTTCTTGTGCTTGCTGCTGTGTCTCCCTGCTGGGCTTGGGGTTGGGCACTGTCTTGCAGCACTTCCTCTCCATGCGTACGACACTTCCCATTTCTTCACGCCCACTTGGGCAGGGGACACTCTCGTCACCATGTCGGGTGACGATGAGTCTGTCATTGCAGACCTCCAGCGCTAGCTTAATCGCACTCTTAAGGCACAACGCAAGGTTGAGGATCGCCTCAAGCTGCAAGAGGACAATCGTGCAGCCTTAGCTGCTGAAGTTTTTGCCATTGTCCTCAAGCGTCTGCCGGTTGTGTTAGTCTCTGCTATTGCTAACTCTACCGCTAGTTCTGGCTCCAGTGCCTCTTCTACTGCTGGCTCTGCTGCTGCCGCTACCGCTGCTCTCGCTCCCATTGTACCTCGCCAGCATGACTTTTTCTCCCAACTGCATGTCCTTTCTTGCGATCTTGTCTTCTCTTCCTGGGAGGTGTGCTTCAACACTTAAGCTCAAAGCAAGAGTCTCTGGGAGAATTACTCCCTTCTTGATCCCTCTACCGATACTCCCTTCACCCCGCTCTCTACTAAAGCTGATCGCGCTGTCCACGCCCTCATCCACAGTGCTCCCGCACACCTAGTGGATGACGTTGGCACATTCAACCCTGATCCCTCTACTGGTCGCCTTGCTGATCCCGTTTGTGCTTACGCCATGTTGCGTCGCCACATGACCATTACGGGCCAAGCTGCACAAAGCGCTCTGACTGTGCAGTTCAACACCCTCCTCATGCGTGCCAACGAAACCGCTGATGCCTAATGGGTCCGCGGTCTCAAGCTCCTTTGCGAGCTTGATGACGCCGCTCCTGGTCATCTGTCTGCTGTTCTGACTATGGTCAACGGGCTTATCCGAGAGCTCTCTGACCTGCTTTGCGACGTCAAAGCCGACGAGCTTCAGCGCCTTGCCTCCCAGCTTGTTCCCCCCCGCTCACCTCCTGGGATAGGTACCCTGTGGGACTTTACTGCTGAGTGCCTCCCTGCTTGGTGGACTAGCCTTCAGAACAAGAGACTCCACTACTCCTCCGTCACAGGTGTCAGTGCGCTCACGAAAATCCCCTCACCTTCTTCTTCCTCCACGACCCCTGCTGCATCTACGTCCTCCATGTCCTCTACGGCTACTACCCTATCCTCTCAGGGTCGTGGTCACGAAAAGGGCAAGAACAATGGCAAAGGCAAGGGCAAAGAGAAGGCAACCGTCTCTACTTCTTGGGTCCCTAGTGCGGTTGTCTGTTGGAACTATGGTTCTGCTGAGCACTCCACCCGTGTGTGCCCTGCTCCACCAGATGACCTGTGCCTTGCCCGTGCCATGTGCACCCACTGGGCTCGTACTTCAGGCGGCGCTTCTGCATCTTCCTCCTCCTCTAGTGCCACGCCCTCCTCTTCATCGGCTGCCCCGTCGTCTGCCCACGCCTATGCCACTGCCTGGCTGCCTCCCGGCCCTCCTCTCTTTCCGTACCCGTAGGGCTGGCCTCCTCCGTATGGTGCACCGTCCTACGCCGCGCCTCCGTCATCAGCCTACATCGTCCTGTCGTTGTTCCCGTCCTACACGGGTGCTTCGACCCCGGCTCCAGCCGTGTCTGTTGCTGGTGATGGTGAGCGGCAGCCAGAGTAGTCCCTTCTTCAGCTTCTGCACCTTCGAGATCAGGGAGATGAGGGTGTTGCTTTGTTGTCCAGTGGTCCCATGTGTCAGTCAGACTCAGTGCTTCGTGGTGACCCCCCGGGGCACGTGCTCGGGTCCTTGTCTCCCTCCGTTCCATGGATTGAGCATTGGCAGTCGGTCGTCCTCCCGCGTTGCCTAGCTGTGTGTGCTCCGTTGTCCTGTTCTGTTCCCCCTGTTGGCACTGTGGCTACCTGTGGTGTCCTCCCCACTGTGCGCCGGTCGGGTGGCTTCTGGATCTTGGATTCCGGAGCCACCAACCACATGACCTCCGTGCGCTCCTCGTTCGTTTATCTTGGCCCTGCCGGGTCTGTGCGCTACGTTCGTATTGGGTCAGGCCAGTTGCTCCCCGTTCAGGGTGTCGGTGTTGTTCGTTTTCTTGGCCCCTCTAGCGTTCTGTACCTTCCTAACTTTCTTTACATTCCTTCCCTAGAACTCAGCCTGCTTTGGGTGCCTTCTCTTCATTCTCAGGACATGGACTTTGGTGCTGGTCACGGTGTTGCCACAGTCCGCCTATGTCCTAGTGGTCCCGTTGTCCTTTGCGGGGTCAAATGTGACAAGTTGTATCGTGTGCCCCTGTTCTCTTCCTCTTCTCCCCCAGTTGGCACCGCACGTACCCATGTCGCTCCTTCTTTCTCTCCTGACCTTGTCCGCCTGTTACATCGCTGTCTGGCTCATGTTCACACCGATGCTGTCTCTAGCATGCTACGTCATGAACCAGCCTTGGGCTGGTCACCATCTACCTTCCCTGCTCCATCTCCTGCTGACTTTCTTAACTGTGCCCAGGGTAAAATGCATCGTGCTCCATTCTCTGGTTTTGAGTCTCAGTCCAGTCACCCCCCTGACTGTGTCCATGCCGATGTCATGGGTCCCCTTCCCCATGACCTTCTTGGGAATGTTGGCCGATATGTATTGTGCCTCACTAACGACTTCTCCTGCTTTCGTTGGGTCTGCGCTCTTCATCACAAGAGCGATTGATGTCCCACCATTGAGACTTGGCTTGCTCAGGCTGAGCGGGCCTATCAGCGCTCCCTACGGGTGTTCCGCAATGACCGCGACGGTGAATTCCTTGGCCCCACCACCCGTTTTTTCGCATCTAGAGGGGTGTGTCTGGAGACCTCTGCTCCCTACACACCCCAGCAAAATGGGGTCTCTCAGCGTTGGAACCGCACTCTTGCCGATGGTGTTCGGACTCTTCTGTCCGAGTCTTGTCTTCCCTTGCTCTTTGCCTTTGAGGCCACGAGCAACATGACCTGGGTCTGGAATCGGGTCCCGCACGGCCCTCTTCCTTGCTCTATTACCCCCTTTGAACGCTAGTCTGGCTCTCGTGCCGATCTTCCTCTTGCCCTTCGGCCGTATTGCTTCCGTCTCGCTGCCTGACGATCTTCGTGATGGCAAGCTCTCCCCTCGGGGTCGCCTGTGCCCCTTCTTGGTCGTTTCCTCCCAGTCCAAAGCCTGGCGGTTTTGGGACCCCGTGCGCTAGCGCGTGGTTGAGTCCCACGTCACCTTGTTCTTTGAGTCTGTCTTTCTTCGTGATCTTGGCCATCCCTCGTCCGCTGCCTCCCTTCTCCCGCTCTCCTGGCTGGGGGGGGAAGTCGGTCTGGTCCCATCTTCCGTCCCTCCGGCTGCGACCTCGCAGCCGACACCCTCGACTCTCCCGTAGTCATCAGACTCAATGTCTCCACCTGACTCGCTGCCCCTCCCGTCCTCGTCATCTAGCTTGTCAAGCACTCCAGTCTCCCTAGTTGTGTCGGGTTCAACACCCACGTAAGTGTCGCCACCCGCCTCTATAGCCTCTCCAATTGTGGCTGACCCTCCTAGGGTAGCAGAGCCCACTGGACCAGCGCCCGTCTCACCCTTTGCCTGAGGTGGGCGTCTCTGTGCAACTCTCCATCGCACCTCCAGTGTCCGCACGACATCCATCCATCCGTCTCAAGAGCAGATGACTCAGTCCCCCATTGTGCCTACGGGCATGGATGCCCTGGGGCTCGCTACTGGTGTTGTCCATCCCAGATCTACCTTAGGGTATGCCCTGCTTGTCTCTGAGCACACACGTGCTGTCGCTGCCACTGCCGCTGATGCAATTGCTGAGTGTCACTCGACCACTGGCACCACCTGTTCGGCACCTCAGCCTACCACTGTGCGGCATGCACTTGCGTCTCCTGAAGCTGAGTAGGGGGAAGCCGCCATGCGTGACGAGTTGAAAGCTCTCGGCGATCATGTTGTGTACGAGCTGGTCAACCTGCCACCAGGGTGCAAAGCCATTGATGCACGATGGATCTTTCGGCGCAAGTACAAAACTGATGGCACACTAGACAAGTACAAGGCTCGTCTCACGGCCAAGGGGTTCTCCCAAGTCCCTGGTGTTGACTTTGACAAAACATTTGCGCCAGTTGGCCGTTATACCAGAGCTCAAGCCTTGCTGAGTCTGGTCGTCGAGCATGACTGGGAGTTGGAGCAGATGGACGTCAACAATGCTTTCTTTCATGGTGAGTTGGACGAGGATATTCATGTGGTTCAGCCCCCTGGTTTCTCCGATGTCACCGACAGAGTGTGGCGACTACAAAAGGCCCTCTATGGTTTGAAGCAGTCGCCCCGGTGCTGGAATCAAGAGATCACGTCCACACTTCAAAAGGGCGGCTACCTGCGTAGCTCAGTTGACCCCTCACTCTTTGTCACTCCTCTGTATGCCCCTTTCATTACTGTCCTCGTCTATGTGGATGACTTGCTAATATCATCACCCAATCAGGAGGCTGTACAATCGGTGAAAGCACTCCTACAATCCACGTACAAGATGAAGGACTTGGGGCTGGCTTGTGTGTTCCTGGGCATGGAGCTAGAGCAAGACCGCTGTCGCCGCGTTCTTCACGTTCACCGGGCCGCCTATGTGCGCAGCCTAGGGGAGCGCTTTGCCCCACTCCTGGAGAGAGTGCCCACAGCGTCCACGCCCATGACCCTAGCAAGACAGAGGCTGCTGAAGACACTGGATGTGCCAAAGTTGGGGGAGCCGGTTGACGTGAGAGCCTACCTCCGTGTGATTGGCTCGCTCATGTACCTGGCAACAACGACCAGGGCAGATGTTGCTTTTGCTGTGAATTTCCTAGCACAGTTCTCACAGTGTCCGAGAACGCGGCATCTAGAGGTAGCCCTGCGCGTCGTCAGATACGCCCTGTCCACGGCTTGCACTTGTCTTTGCTACAGAGCACAACCGTCAGTGGTGGTTGACGGGTACACAAATAGTGATTGGGCCCATGATTGGCAAGCAGGGTTGTGTTGCTCGTAGTTCCACTCAGGTTGAGTATGTTGCACTTAGGACGGGCACTTGTGAGAGCATTTGGCTTTGTCGACTTTTCCAGCAGTTGCGTGTGCCCATTCACTGCATCACTCTTTGGTGCGACAATGAAAGCACCAAAGCCAATGCTGAGCACGACGGCATGCATTACACTCGCACCAAGCATATCAATATTGAGCATCATTTTGTGCGTGAGAGAGTGGCTGCAGGTGATGTCCAAATTGTCTCGGTTGACACTCAACAGCAGAGAGCTGACCTCTTACGAAGGCGCTCAGCAGCAACGTCTTCACGGCTGCAGTCCATGCCGTTGGCTTGTTGTGTGCTCGTGATGCTCCCGGTTGAGTGGTTGCCCCTGTGCGTATCCACGTCCAGCTGTGATTGTCACACCTTGTGAGGATCGTGAGTGTGTGCTGTGTGTGTTTGCTGTGGGTCATGGGGGAGTGTTGGTTTTGTGTCCTGTACACACTGTGACACCTGGCCTCGTTGCACACCCCACCTGTCACTGATGTAGATGATTGAGAGGGAGAGACGATGCTGCCGGCACGTTCGTCTTCACTAAGTTGTGGTCGTTGGCCATGGTTACAACGGCGGTGTACAAGCATACAGATACATGGTGCTGATTGATGTCTCCTAACTTGATCACTCGGGTTTGACTTCTTGGATGAGACACTGCGGTGTGCAGTGAGAAAAATAGGATTAGGTGGGGGGGGGGCAGGTTCGACACCCGCGTGGTGGAGGCGAGACCACGAGCGAGAACGAGCTCGCCGCTTGCTCGCTCTTGGCTCCCCTCCCGACAGGCATCAGTCCACTCATTTGTGACTGCACCACTTTGCGCATTGTTGACGTCTCTTGTCGACACTTGTCACGCTCCGTTCGATGGACCTTCCCTCCTTTCATTCTCTTCTCCACTCCCTCACTCCATGTTACTACCTACAGCGTGCTCCCCCTCCTCCCCGTCTTGGTCGCACCCTCAGGTGGTGACTCTAAGAGCAGGGGGAGGGGGGGTACTCCCCCTTCGTAAACATCAACCAATATTGCCGATATCGGCCATACATGGCCAATCTTGGTGACTCTTTGTCCACATAAAAACATCCGTGGACAAAGGAGTGTTTAAAACAGAATCTTAGTTTCGAATTTTGAAGTGATATTTGAAGAACACAAGGAGATTGAAAGAAAGAGAGAGGGAGAGGCAGAAAGAGAAAGAGAAAGAGCAAGAGGGAGAGAGTGAAACGGAGAAGAAAAAGACGACGTGAAAAAGAAGAGGACAAATTGACCCAGGGGCCCGGGTTTAGCACATGTCCCTATGCGAGGACCCACATTACCAGATCCATCAGCAAGGGAGCCTAGACTCAGGCGCCAAGCAATGGGAGGGCCCGTCGGAATTGTTTGCGACGAGAGATTGCCAGCTGTTCTGCACGTTAGTGTCTCCTTCCCATGACAATGGCTCGGTCTGCTGCACGGATCAGCAGAGCGGTAAGGCAATCATGATTAGTCGTCGAAAAAAACTCTAGATACATCTGAATGAATAACGCAAATTGTAGTTGCTAGGAAGTTGCATTGCTAGCCCGTGTGTGGTGGTTTGGGTGAATGCATCCAGTCACATTGAGCGAGAGACGCCATGGATGCGGTAACTTGCTTGCAAGAGTCCACACTTAACCAAGACAAGAGAGGCAAGGGGGAGAAGAGCGAGACATGTACCGGTGAGCACTCACCCACCACGAGCGTCGAGCTTGGGTGAGTAAGTGCCGCCACCCGGGGGTCAAGCCCGACCTCTCGGAATAACCGAGGGCGGCTACTCACCGACGCACGGTCAAGACCGGAACGGTGGCCCCCTAAGGATCAGCACCCGGGAAATATGCAGCTTCCCCATCACATGCAAGGCAAGATAAAATGATGCAAGGCACGGTAGTGAGAGTGTACGTCCCTAGCATCTTCCGCATCATGGAGAGTCATGCAATGGTAACATTGGTGCCAGAAAGCACTCCTGGGTCAAGCAACAGTTTGAAGGCGTTGACGGCTTCAGTCAGGATGGTTGCGTCAGCCATCTCCCCAGGGAGTACCATTGTCACTCAATCTGTACATGAGTGTGTGGAGAATGTGGGAGGCAAGAGGGCATAGAGTTATGAGTGGCCAACAAACTTCAACACTCCCCCATGACCCAAAGACAAGCAACCCACACACAGAGAGAGAAGTTATGAGAGGTGGGCACAGGAGATAAGAGCGAGGGAACACGAACAATCAACCTCGATTATGCGGACTGATGAGACCCACAGAGTGAACAGAAACTTTTGAAGACGTTGCGACTGAGGGCCTTGGTAAGCAAGTCAGCTCTCTGAGATCGTGTATCCACCCAGGCAATCTGGATAATGCCAGCAGCAATGCACTCGCAAACAAAATGATTTTCCACATTGATGTGTTTGGTGCGTGAATGATGCATGCCACTGTTTTCTGCAATGGCCTTCGTGCTTTGGTTATCACAATGCAGAGTGATGCAGCGGATGGGAACACGTAATTGTTGCAGCAAGCAACACAGCCAGACAGCTTCACAAGTGCCTGCGCCCAGAGCGACATACTCAGCCTCAGCAGTGCTGCGTGCTGCACACCCTTGCTTGCCGCTTTTCCAGGAGACTGCAGTGCCACCAACGAGAAAGATGTATCCTGTGCGGCTGCGAGCATCACAATCATGCGCTCAATCACTATCCGTGAAGCCATCCACTACAACAGAGGGCTGTGCACGAAGGAGCAGTCCAACACGGGGGGTGGAGAGAGCGTACCGTACCACTCATAGGGCTGCCTCGAGGTGCCGCTCCCGGGGGCACTGGGAGAACTGTGACAAGAAGTTCACAGCAAAGGCAACATCTGCACGCGTGGTCGTGGCAAGGTACATCAGGGAGTCGATGACTTGGAGATAGTCGGTGACATCCACTGCCTCCCCCACTTTGGTGAGATCAAGTGACTTCAAAAGAGACTACCCGGCAGGCGTCATGGGAGTAGACGCCGTGGGGATGGAGGTGAGGAATGGTGCGAAGCGCTCCCCTAGGCTATGCACATACGCAGCCTGATGCACATGCAAGATTCGACGCGTACAATCACGCTCCAACTCCATTCCTAGATCTTTCATCTTGTATGCCGATTGCAGCAGAGACTTGGTGGCAGTCACAGACACAACATCGAGAGAGGGAATGAGAAGATCATCCACGTACACAAGAATGGCAATAAGTGGTTTGGTGGGGGGCCCGAGAAAGAGGGCGGGATCCACTGCACTCCGTTTGTAACCCCCTTTTTCAAGGGTGGCTGTAATTTCTTGGTTCCAACACCGTGGAGATGGCTTCATAGAGGGCCTTGCGCAAACGCCAAACCCGGTTCGTGCCATCTGAGAAGCCCGGTGGCTGGACCATGTAGATCTCTTCATCCAACTTGCCATGCAGAAAGGCGTTGTTGACATCCATCTGCTCAAGTTCCCAGTCATGCTGAGCGACTAGGCTGAGTAGAGCTCTGGCTGTGGTGTAGCGGCCGACCGGGGCAAAGGTCTCATCAAAGTCAACCCCAGGGATTTGAGAGAACCCCTTGGCCGTGAGGCGAGTCTTGTATCGTTCAACTGTGATGTCTAGGTTTAGCTTGCGACGGTACACCCATTTGGCAGCAACTGCCTTGCGGCCGGGTGGGAGATCAACAAGCTCATACACACCATGATCAGATAGTGCATCAAGCTCAGCCTTCATGGCGTGCTCCCACAGAAGGGAGTCAAAGGCGATATGGGCTGCCCGGACAGTCTGTGGCTCGGGAGAGAGGGGTGAGAGGCCGGCGGCCGCAAAGCATGAGGCAACGTACCCGGCAACAGAAGAGGCCACCGCGGGGTGAAACTCTTGTTCGACAAGAGAGTAGCCAAGTGCGGTGCTGGGATGGACAACAGAAGCGGCTGCAGACAGGCCAGAGACAGTGAGACCAAGGGCACGAAGGCCAGGGTCACCAGAGACGATCGAATGAGACTGAGAGGGGAGAGCCCGGAGGCGGCCACCGCGCGTGCAAGGTGAGACTAGGGGAATGGACGGAGTGCGCGCAGAAGAGGAGGGCACAATGGCACAAGGCGAACCAGATGGAGAGGGCGAGACAAGAGGGAGCTCCGAGGTAACAGGGAGCTCCGAGGCAACAGGGGGCTCCGAGGCGATAGGGGGCTCCGAGGCGGCGCCAAGAGTAGGAGAGGAGGAGGAGCCGGCCGGGGAGCCGATACGGGCACTGGAGGTTCTGGGCAAGGCCAAGGGACCTGTGGAGGGTGAGGAAGCCTGGGAGGGGGACGCAGACAATGGAGAGCCCTGATCAGCATTGGGTGAGACAGGGGGAACTGAGGGACATACCGAGGGGGGAACAGTCAGCCCAGAGGGCAGAGAACCACCACCCCCACCCCGAAGAGGCGGAGCGAGGGATCCACCGAAGCGGGGAGCGTCATGTTCAAATGGATGTTCAAAAAACAGGGCGTCACGAGACTTAATGACACGGCAACGGGAAGGATCCCAGAAGCGCCACGCTTTGGAGAATGGAGATACGCCAAGAAAGATGCAAAGGCGACCATGAGGAGACAGCTTACCGTCACGTTGGTCGGAGGGTACCCAAACGGAAGCAAGGCAGCCCCAAACGCAGGCAAGACGAAGGTCAGCACGCCGGCCAGTCCATCGTTCAAAGGGAGTGATAGTATGGGGAAGGGGCCCATGCGGGATGCGGTTCCAGACCCAAGTCATGTAAGACATGGCTTCAAAGGCAAAGAGAGGTGAGTGACCAGAGGCGGAGAGCAGGGAACGAACACCGTCAGTGAGAGTGCGGTTCCAGCGTTCAGACATACCATTTTGTTGGGGTGTGAACGGAGCGGTGGACTCAAGCCGGACCCCGCGAGAGTCAAGAAAGCGAGACGTGGGACCATAAAACTCACCGCCACGGTCACTGCGGAATACGCGCAAGGAGTGTTGACATGCGCGTTCGGCCTGAGGGAGCCACGACTCAAGGACATCGCTTACATCACTCTTGTGCCGCAGGGCAAAGACCCAGTGGTAACGGGAGAAGTCATCAGTGAGACAGCACGTAACGACCAATGCCACCCAGGAAATCCTGGGGCAAGGGACCCATGACGTCGGCATGCACCACATCAAGAGGGTGCAAAGTGGTGGACTCAGAGGTGGAGAAAGGGGAGTGGTGGATCTTGCCAGCGGCGCAATCAAGACAAGTTGACGTACAAGGAGGAGAGAACGTGGCGGGATCAAGGCCATGTGCAGGCTAAAGGCGAAGAAGGCGTTGAATCGCGGCAGTGTGAATGTGACAGAGGCGACGATGTAGGAGATCAGCATGGTCAGGAGACAGCGAGGGAGCGACGTGAACAAAGGCAGATGCAGCGGAAGGTGAGGGCAACATGAGCGGAACTCGGAATAGGCGATCACAACGCACACCACGCAGGATAACACGACCAAAGGAACGGAGAGATATGGAGGCAAGACCGCGGCTGGACGAGAAATCCATGCCCTGATCGTCAAGGGTGGTCACAGAGAGAAGGCTGACTTCAAGGTCTGGAACGTACAAGACGTCAGGGAGGTACGTAGTGCCCCTGGGACCGACGAAACGGACAACACCAACACCTTGAACAGGTAGAAGCTGGCCTGAGTCAGTTCGGACAGAGCGCACAGACTGAACAGGTCCGAGGGACACAAAGGAGGAACGACAAGAGGTCATGTGATGGGTGGCCCCGGAATCAATGATCCAGAGGCCGGGTGAGGCACGAGTGGAGGGCAGGACCAAACAGACAACAACAGTGCCATGGGGAGAGGAAGAAGATGTGTGACCAAGGCGCGAGGGGAACGTTTGAGGCTGCCATTCCTCAATCCAAGCACGATCATCAGGCCAATCCCCTTGTACACCACCAGAGGCAGAGCCACGGAGCGTAACATCAGACTCACAGGACAACACAAGGAATTGGCCACTCACACTCTCACCTCCCTGGGAGCGAAGGTGAAGAAGCTCGGCCAGACGACGCTTAAGGTTGCGCTCCTTGTCCCGGCGATCAGAGGAACGCTCAGAGGAGCGATCAGAGGAGCGGTCATCATCACGAGCCCAATGAGGGACAGAGTAGTGAGAGGATGGGGGCCCGTAGTAAGGACCAGACGGTGGTGGCACCCAGTCCCAGGAGCTGGAGGCAGGCGGCGTTTGTTGAAGAGGAGCGAGCGTTGTAGTCAGGGCTGAGGTAGATGAGGATGAAGAGGATGAAGAGACGGTCACGGTGGCTGCAGCAGAGGACGGTGTGACACCAGTGCGCGCCCAATGAGCACGCATGGATGAGGCAAGGAGCACGTCGTCACGGGGGGCAGGACATTTGGGCGCGGAGTGACCAGTAGCACCATAATTCCAACAGGTGACATCAGCAATGGGTGAGCCAGAGTTCTTGCCACCACGTCCACCCCCACACCCTCTGCCGCCACGGCCGCCGCCACGACCAGAGCTGCCGCCCCCGCCACGGGAGGCACCCTGAGTGGAGTGCATAGAGGGGTGAGAGGAGAAGATAGCAGGAGAGGCTACAGTAGAGGCGGGGGGGGAGGAAGTGGTGACTACTGCGATGGCGGCGCGATGCATGCGTTTGTTCTGGAGGGAGTTCCACCAGTCAGTGAGACGTGTAGCAGTGAAGTCAAATAGAGGGCCGATTCCAGGATGTGCATCAGCAGGGACCGGTGCAGAGACAAGGTGCTCGAGCTCTGCCTGGGAGACATGAAGATATAGATCAGACAGCTCAGGGATGAGACCAGCGACAATAGAGAGACAAGCAGAGAGAGGACCAGGGGTAGCTTTGCCAAGGTCCCTCAGCAGACGCAGACTGCGTGCCCAATACTCATCTGCAGTCTCATCTGCCCTCATCTACAAGGTATTGAACTACACGGTGAGAGCACTCTGTGCAGCATGCCCAGTGACAGTCTTGCGACGGCGGATGAGTGCATAAGCACCCACAGGGTCTACAGTAGTACCTCGGATGGGGTCGGCGTTATACGTACCGATGTCATCCAGAAGATGCTCGGGACCGGCGATGATGAGCGCCCGTACCGCACGGGCAGCCTCCGCTGGCTGGGGCACAAACGGCGGCTTGGCGGGCGAGTACTACTCCCACAGAAGCTCACCCTGAGCCCACGCACTGAAGTGTATCTCCCAGGAAGTGAAGGTGAGCTTTGAGGTGAAGTGAGGTGGCGGTTTCTCAAAATCCTTCTGACGCGCTGTTGGGAGAGGACCAGCAGAGGCTGCCCCAGAGGAGGAAGAGGAAGAGGAGCCATTGGCAGTACCACCACCCGCCGGAGCTGAAGAGCTTGTGGACCCTGATTTGTCAGTGGGGAGGACTGCAGCAAAGCCTGGGACAGAGCGGAGACGTTCGAACACTAATGCAGCTACTGAGGCGGCTAGTTTGTGCTGCGCTTCGCGTTCACGCTCAAGTTCATCCTGCGCCTTTCGGCGCTCAGCCTGAGCCTCGCTAAGGGCTGCCTGAAGGGCCTTTAGCTTATCTTCTGGTCCAGGCATGATGGGAGAGTGAGAGCATAAGGAGGAAGGGTAGGACTCTAACGAGCGAGGAGAGAGAGTGAGAAGGGAGAGAGGTTAGAGTAAGGTATGGTCTCACCAATGTAGTGACGGGGCAGCAGGGCGAAGAGAGGAGCCACCATAGCTGCTGCCGAGGAGAAGAGCACTGACACCCACCCTGCAACCGCCACGGTCAGGCACAGGAGGCCGGTGACAATGGCTCCGGCCACAGCTGCAGATGCCGATGTCACAAGGACTCCTGTTGTGACGTGTGGAGTTAGTTCTCGTGGAGCCCCTGTGGGAGACAAGACAGCTACTGCAGTGGAGGCACGGATGGAGCCGACGACAGCTGTAGTGGCGTCAGCAGCTGAGGAGGCTGCAGTTGCGACAGAGGCTGCTGCTGCTGTGATCTGGGTGACGATGTTGGCTACAGCTGTTGCAAGTAGGGTGAGTGAGGCTGCTGCGTGGGCGTATGCGTCTGACGCACGACCTACTGAGTCTGGGTAGGCGCCCTGCAAACACGGGCAGTTGTAGCAAAGGTTGCTGCCGCCCCCGCTGCTGCATCTAGAACGGCCCTTGCAAGGCCGATGGAATCAGTGTGCACAGGAAGCACAGGGATGACGCCCGGTACCTCGGGAGTTGGAGATGGTTAAGCAGATGTAGCGGCAGCAGGAGACGGACTGGCAGCGGTGTCGGAAGTAGATGCACATGTGAATGGTGGAGTGCCGGCTGTGGGTTGCATGGTTGAAGGGCGAGGAGGGGACGGTGGTAGATTGTCCACAGTGTACACCAGTCGGTTGATTTCTTCCTCGCACTCAGCTGCCTCCCTCTGTCGATCCCACTGCCAATAGTCAGAGTTGAGCATGCGAAACCAGAGGGGTGCTTCGTGGTCTGTGGGTGTAGGAGGGTCAAAGTCTCTTGGGTCCTCCCACCCGTCGTCAGAGTGGCGTGCGGCAGCCCGAGGAGAGTCGAGTTCTTTGTCAGGGGGACCATTGAGTGGTGATGAATCCAGGGTGACTGCTGCAGCTGCAGACGGAGCTAAACTGCAGAGGAGAGTCTGGGTGGAGCCAGAAGAAACACGTATCAGCAGAAGCAGAGAGGGGTAGCCACCAGAAACGTGTGGTGCAGGAGTGCAATGCAGCGAGACGCTGGAGGGTTGTGGACCAAGAGAGGCGTACACGCCCCACGAGTACCTGAGGCAGCAGTGGACTGCGACGAGCGACAGTGGGTGAGAGAAGGTGCGCGAGAGAGCAGCAAAGCACAGTGAGAGAGTGCTGTGAACGAGAGGAAGACAAAAGATACAATCATGTACTGCGGGTGACCTTGATGGAAGCCAAGAACGGCTGCAAAGACAAGTGAGACAGCCGGGTGGTGTGCGGATGCCAACGAGAATGGCAGTTCACAGCACGAGAGGAACGTGACAGACACGCTCAAGACCACGGACGACCGTGAGGGGCGGACAAGAGCAGCTGCGAGGAGAACGGGGCAGCAAGGTGGCAGCTCACAGCTTAGAGAAAGGCGGCAGATTCACCTAAGAACCACGGACGACTGAAGGGCCAGTCAAGAGTGACTGTGCAGAGTAGTGGGACAGTCAGTCCAAGTGTGAGGGGCCGGTAAGAAGCGCCGGCAGCTTGCGGCAATGCGAGTCCCCGAGCGTGTGCGAGCGGGTGAGGGGGTAATCGCAAGGCCCCGAGAGATGGAGACAGCCTCGGTAGATCGAGGAGCAGCTGAGACTGCTGCTGCGGGTAGGTAGAAGGTGGAGGCCGTAAGCAGCTGCGAGATTAGCTACGGTGATGCATGGACTACGGGAGACGTAGACCACGGAAACTCCACGGACCAGGACCGCTGAGCGGTGAGAAACAAGTCTCACTGCTCTGACACCAGTACTTGCTAGGAAGTTACATTGCTAGCCCGTGTGTGGTGGTTTGAGTGAATGCATCTAGTCACATTGAGCGAGAGGTGCCATGGATGCGGAAACTTGCTTGCAAGAGTCCACACTTAACCAAGACAAGAGAGGCAAGGGGGAGAAGAGCGAGACATGTACCGGTGAGCACTCACCCACCACGAGCGTCGAGCTCGGGTGGGTAAGTGCCGCCACCCAGGGGTCGAGCCCGACCTCTCGGAATAACCGAGGGCGGCTACTCACCGACGCACGGTCAAGACCGGCACGGTGGCCCCCTAAGGATCAGCACCCGGGAAATATGCAGCTCCCCCATCACATGCAAAGCAAGATGAAATGATGTAGGGCACGGTAGTGAGAGTGTACGTTGTTGGTTTTTGCGCTCATTATCCTCTGTTGTGTCCTCCCGGCTTGTGTACATCGGCGTGCAGATGACTGACGGCGAGAATCGACGCAGATGGAGTGTCGTCCGGTGGAGCCGACGCACGCTGATGTCTTCTTGCAGTTCGTTGGAGCCCCCTCTCTCCGGCAACGTGTTCAGCTCCATCGGCAGGCCTCCTCGGCGGTCGTATTGCCGACAGTCACTGCCACCGCAGTCGCTGTCTGCATGCATCCAACGCGTACTGTGGTGCCTGCGTCGTCATGCGCTGCCTAGGGTCCCAATTGCATGTTGCATGGCCCTGATTGGCAGCATAAACCATCGTGGGCACTACCTGGGTTCAGGCTGCCATAACTCCTCGCTACTATTTTTCTAGCAGATTCTGACCACATGGCTGCATTCGCAGCGTCGGTATTATGGTATGGTCCAGTTTTCAGGCAAAACGGACGACGCCCGGGTTTTGGGCTGTCGGCCGTCTGGCAGGCCTCACCGAGAAAACCTGCCAGCCTGAAATCAGCTGTTTTCTGATTGGCTGATGAACTTAGTAACAAGCTCTACAGAGCTGGGGGGGGGCTAGAACTTGGAGGGGTCCCCCATTGCTGTTCATTCTTCATTGCTAATCAGTTACTATCAGTTTCCAGCTGCTTTCTGGCGCTAACACTGGCGCACGCACTTCTGAGTAACAAACCCAGAGCTTCCAGACTTAGATTCTAGAGCAGCAGACTGAGGGGGCAGCTGACTTAAGCAATGGACGTGGAAGCCCGCAAGCTGCATCAACAACGCAGCTGCCCCAACCTACTGCCTAGTTTCTTTCTTGGTATCAGAGCCAGAGCGTAGCAGCAGCAGCAACAGACTGACGTACTGGTGCCAGACAACGCCGACGGACTCCCATACGTGCCAGTGCAGGGGAAATGCTGCCGGATTTTTTCTGGCAGCATTCACCCGCCTGGTGGCAGCGTCAAAACTTTTCCCACGGCCACTGGGCCAGGGGAAATGCTGCCAGATTTTTTCCGGCAGTACTGACCTCCAGGCTGGACGCAAGGGAGTGAGCGGCCGACCACGCTAGGCCCCTGCTGACGACGGCGCAAGGCAGCGACGTCCTCAGGTGTGACTAAAAGCAGCAGGCTTGCAGCAGTAGCAGCAGCTTGCCGCGGCAGCGAGCAGTGGTAGCAGCGACCAGGAGCAGCAGCAGATAGCAGCGGCTGGCAGCAGCAGCAGCTCGCAGCAGCAGCAGCCGGCAGCACGAGCAGCTGCAGTGAGCAGCAGCCTGCAGCAGCAGCTGCTTGCAGGAGCCTGCAACAGCAGCAGCAGCAGGCGGCAGTAGCAGGTCCGGCTACAACAGCTCGCAGCAGCTGCAGCTGCAGCAGCCCGTAGCAGTAGCTACTGACGCTGCGAGCAGCCAGCTGCTCGCAGCGAGCAGCGAGCAGCCAGATACTTGCTGCGAGCAGCCAGCTGCTCGCAACGAGCAGCGAGCAGCCAGCTGCTCGCTGCGAGTAGCCAGCTGCTCGCAGCGAGCAGCGAGCAGCCAGCTACTCGCTACGATTAGCCAACTGCTCGCAACGAGCAGCAAGCAGCAAGCTGCTCGCTGCGAGCTCCTCGCAGCAAGCAAGCAAAACCGGAAAAAAAAAAGAAAGAAAACAAAAAAACGGGGACCCACCCCCCCCCCGATCTGTCCCTCTATTAAGGAGCAATAGCAACAACAGCCGTTGCAGCAGCAACAGCAGCAACAGCAGCAATAGCAGCTGCGGCAGCAACAGTAGCTGCAGCAGCCACAGTAGCAGC
>SZWC01000035.1:646560-660217 GCA_023375785.1 Penium margaritaceum | reverse complement strand
CTCGCTACGATTAGCCAACTGCTCGCAACGAGCAGCAAGCAGCAAGCTGCTCGCTGCGAGCTCCTCGCAGCAAGCAAGCAAAACCGGAAAAAAAAAAGAAAGAAAACAAAAAAACGGGGACCCACCCCCCCCCCGATCTGTCCCTCTATTAAGGAGCAATAGCAACAACAGCCGTTGCAGCAGCAACAGCAGCAACAGCAGCAATAGCAGCTGCGGCAGCAACAGTAGCTGCAGCAGCCACAGTAGCAGCAGCAGCAGCAGTAGCAACAGCAGCAACCGCAGCAGCAAGAGCAGCAGCACAATAGCAACAGCAGTAGCAGCAACAGCAGCAACAACAACTGCAGCAACAGCAGCAGCAGCATCAGCAGCAGCGGCTGCAGCAACCACTGCTGACATCAGCAGTTGTCCGTTGACGTCACTACTGATGTCATCAACCACATACACAAAAAAGAGGGGGAAACCAGGAGGACACTAGGGGACTCTGCTGACGTCTGCCATCCTTGGCAGATGTCACTCTTGACTTCAGCAGCACACACCCAACACGAAAGGACACAAACAACACAAAAAAAAACAAGCCTTTGGACACACCATGGCTGACTCTCACGAGGCGAAGGGGTCCTCCTCTGCGGGGGGGACCCCTACATCCCCTTTCTTGCGGCGCCTGCAGCTGCAAGACCTGCAGCAGCAGCAGTAGCAGCAGCACCAGTAGTAGCGGCAGCCGCAGCAACAGCAGCAGCAGCAACAGCAGCAGCGGCGGCAGCCGCAGCAGCGGCAGCAGATACAGCAGCCGCACCAGTCGCCACAGCAACAGCAGCGGCTGCAGCAACAGCAGCAGCCGCTACACCAGCAGTAGTAGCAGCAACAGCAACGGCAGCAGCACCAGTAGCTGCAGCAACCGCTGTAGCAGCAGCAGCAACCACAACAGCAGCAGCAAGAGCAGCGGCTGCCACTGTAGCAGCAACAGCAGCAGCAACAGCAGCAGCATCGGCAGCAGCAGCGGCAACAGCAGCAGCAGCCGCTGGAGCCCCAGTAGCCCACTGGTGTCGTCGGCGACGACCCTGATCCCATCGTGGCTCTTCAGCACCAGCTCGCTGCCTTGACGCAGTAGCTTGCTGTGCTACAGCCACCAGCCTCCCAGCCTGCCACCAGTGTGCTGCCATCATTTGTCCCTCCAGGACACGCCAGCCCGGCTGTGTCAGCTGCCACATACTTCCTAGCACAGCAGCAGACTCAGCGCCAACGGCACACAGTGACCTCCGTCCTTGGCCCCACTCTGGGTGCCGGTCGTAGGCAAAAGGACTTTGAGACGTCGCCGCTGCCGTTTCAGGCCGGCGAGCAGTTCCAGAGTTGGGAACTCAGCTTCCGGATCTGGGCATAAGGTGAGGGTCTCTGGATGTACTACACCCTCCCTTATGACTCCACCCAGGCCGACCAGCTGTATGACGCTGGTCGCGCCGTTCGTGCCTTAGTCCCAGTCGCTCCTCCGGCGTCCCGCCTGGCCCTCGAGCCTTTCCTTGGCAACTTCACCACTGACGTCCCTCCAGACCCTGCCGCCGCCTGGCATGTCCTCACCAGGCCCCATCGCCTGTCCAGTGACGCTGAGATCAGTCGCTTGCTCCAAGAGTTCAACTCCCTACACATGGGGGAGACCGAGACGGTCACTGCCTACTGGCAGCGGGCGGAGGACATCCTTCAACGTCTCGGCACATCCGCTCTGCCCCCTCTGTCAGCGCTTCTCACCATCAAGCACGGCGCCACCAGCGTGTACACGGACGTCTTTGTGCACTACCCCCAGGACGTCCTCTCCACCATGGCGGCCCAGGGCCCCCTCATGCCCTGGGCGTACAAGCTCTTCCTCTGTGTTGAGGAAGCTGGACAGGAGTCCTAGCTCCATCGCATGGAGGCACTTGCATCCCCTGTCGTCGCCTCTCTTGTCGGTGCCTCCCTCCCCGTCGCTTCACCTGCCGTTACATCCGTGGCCGTCGCCACCCTCGTCGCAACTACCTCGTCGACGTAAAAAACGAAGAAGTGCAAGAACAAGAAAGGCAAGGGTCCGTCGCAATAGCAGCAGCAGCAGCAGTCGTCGACCGGATCCAGCGATGGTGGCGCGGTCTGCCACAACTACAGTCGGCCTGGACACGGGTGGTACACATGCCCTCTGCCGACGGACGAGGCCCGCGTCATCGCCACCCTGCGGCGCCAGTGGGAGCACCGTCTCGCCTCTGCCGCCGTCGCTACTGCTGACACTCCGACCTCGTCCAGCAGCTTGGTCGCTCCGACAGTTTTGCCTGTCCTGCAGACGCCCCCGCAACAGCAGTACTACTCCCAGCCATCGGTGCTTCCGTTTCCTTTGCTGGCCCAGTCCTCCTACTACCCGGGGTCCGGCGCTGTGACTCCGTACTCGGCCTACACTCCCGGGTCATCCTCCCGTGAGCGTCAGCTAGAGCAGTACATCGCGCTCCAGCTTGGCCTGCCTCGCCCTCCTCCCCAGGGAAGTGCGAGTTGCATCACTTCTTGCCCTCCTGCACAGCCCTGCATGACTGAGTCTGAGCTGCGGTCCTGTCCTGTCTCTTCATCTTTCTTGTCGTCTTCTGTGGTCTCTTCCACCCCACTCCTTGACGACATTGCGTGGCTTGACGATTGGCAGTCTCGTTTCGCACCCCCTTCTACCGCGTCCGCGTCCCTTGCTTGCTGTCATGTGACCGTCAGCGATCTGGCGACCCCTGTCCAGGACCCTGCTGAGACCTGGATCATCGACTCCGGGGCCACGCATCACATGACAGCCTCTCGCAAGGCCTTTGGTATGCTTGGCCCTGTCGCCGATGTCTCCGATGTCCGAACGGGCTCCGGACAGGTGTTACCGGTCCGTGGTGTTGGTGTGGTTCGTTTCCGTAGTCCTGCCGGTGACGTCTTTCTGACTGATGTTCTTTTCGTCCCTGGTCTCGAGCGCAGCCTCCTTTCCGTGACTGCCCTTGACCGCATGAGCATGGACGTTGTGCACTCGCGTGGTGTTGGCACTGTGTCGTTGCGTCCGTGTGGTCTTGTCATCGTGCATGCCACCGCCCGTGGCAACGTGTGGTATGTCCCTCGTCTCCTCTCTTCCTCTTCCGTCTCTGCCTTGTCTGCCGCCACAGGCCATGTTTTCGTGACCAGTACGCTTTCTCCTCAGCACACCCGCCTCTTGCACCGCCGCCTTTGTCACGTCCATTCCGCCGCCATAGACAGCATGCTCCGCACCCAGCCGGCCAAGGGCCTTGACCCAGAGACCTTCCCTCTCCCGTGGCCCACTGAGTGCATTGATTGCGCTCAGGGGAAGATGCATCGATCCACGTACCCCTTGTCTTCCTCTCGTGCGTCCGCCCCACTCGACTTGGTCCACTCTGACGTCATGGGCCCTCTCCCCACCGCGTCCGCCGGGGAACACGGCCGCTATGTCCTCACCCTCACAGACAACTATTCCCGCTACCGCTGGGTCTTCTGCCTCCGGCAGAAGAGTGATGTCGCTCGGGCCGTTCAAGACTGGCTCGTCCTTGCCGAACGCGAGTGTGGCTGCCCTCTTCGCCGCTTTTGCTCTGATCGCGGCGGCGAGTACATGGGCAAGGCCACGGCCTTTCTCGCCTCCCGCGGCATCCACCATGAGACGTCTGCACCCTACACACCCGCCCAGAACGGCGTCTCCGAGCGCTGGAACCGCACCATGGCCGACGCCGTCCGCACCATGCGCATTGAGTCCGGTCTGTCCGATGGCTTCTATTTTGAGGCCAGGGCCTACATGACCTGGGTATGGAACCGCATTCCCCACGGTCCTCTTCCCCGCCAGTCCACACCCTACCAGCACTGGTGCGGTCGGCGCGCGGACCTCCGCCCCGCTCACGTCTGGGCCTACATCGCCATTGTATGGCTGCCCGCTCGAGAGCAGGGCGACTACCTCGCCCCTTGCGGCCACCCCTGCACCTTCCTCGGTGTGTCTCATCAGTCTAAGGCCAGGCGGTTCTGGGACCCGTCCCGGCACTGCATCGTCGAGTCCCGCGGTGCCCTCTTCTTTGAGGACCTATTTCCTCGCGACCTCATCCTCTCCAGCTCATCCATGTCCCTCCCTTCGCGTGGAGGAGTGGTGAGTCCGTCCTCCGTCCTGTCGCTTCCGGGTGCCACAGTACTCCGTCCCTCGGAGCCAGCAGCCCCAATCGCGTCCGCTTGCCCCTCCGGGCCGGCAGCGCCGACAGAGTCCGCAGCCCCTCCAGGCCAGCAGCCCCAGTCGCGTCCGCTGGCCCCTCCAGGGCAGCAGCGCCGGTTGCGTCCACTAGCCCCTCCGGGCCAGCAGCCCCAGTCGCGTCCGCAGGCCCCTCCGGGCCAGCAGCCCCAATCGCGTCCGCTGGTCCCTCCGGGCCAGCATCCCCAGTCGCGTCCGCTGGCCCCTCCGGGCCAGCAGCGCCGGTTGCGTCCGCTGGCCCCTCCGGACCAGCAGCCCCAGTCACGTCCGCTGGCCCCTCCGAGCCAGCAGCACCGGTTGCGTTCGCTGGCCCCTCCAGACCAGCAGCCCCACTCACGTCCGCTGGCCCCTCCGGGCCAGCAGCCCCAGTCACGTCCGCTGGCCCCTCCGGGCCAGCAGCGCCGACCATGTCCACTGGCCCCTCCGGGCCAGCAGCGCCGGTCGCGTCCACTGGCCCCTCCGAGCTAGCAGCCCCAGTCGCGTCCACTGGCCCCTCCGGGCCAGCTGCGCCGGTCGCGTCCGCTGGCCCCTCCGGGCCAGCGGCCCCAGTCGCGTCTGCTGGCTCCTCCGGGCCAGCAGTGCCGGTCGCGTCCGCTGGCCCCTCCGGACGAGCAGCCCTAGTCGCGTCCGCTGGCTCCTCCGCGCCAGATGTCCCGTCCACCTCCGTTGGCCCGTTAGACGCAGTGACATCTCCTGCCCGGTCGCGCTACACACGTGGCCAAGGCGGCGGCCTCCGACCTCGGCCGACAGTGCAGACCGTCGTACCGCGTCCTGTGGCGCCTCGACCCCCTGTGGTTCCGCATGTCTCCTCCACTCCCTCGGTCGTGAGTGGGGACCCTGGCATGAAGGCTCTTGGCCTGACCACCTCGGCCATCATCTCCGACCTTCACCCGGGCTCTACACAGGGCTATGCCATGCTTCATCACGAGCATCGGCATGCTGTCATGGCTGCACTCGCCCGCATCCCACCTGGAGCTCGTGATGCACACGCCCTCTTCGTCCGGTCCACAGCACGCCCGGAGGACCCAGCCACCCTACACAAGGCTCGAGCCTCTTCTGAGGCCGCACACTGGGATGCCGCCTGCGCCAAGGAGCTTGCTGCTATCCGGTAGCACCACGTGTACGACCTCGTTGACCTCCCTCCAAGTCGGAAGGCCATTGGCGCCAAGTGGGTCCTTCGGCGCAAGTGGAAGTCTGACGAGTCCTTGGACAAGTACAAGGCCCGCCTCATAGCAAAGGGGTTTGCTCAGGTCCTTGGAGTCGATTACGACCAGATCTTCGCCCCTGTCGGTCGGTTCTCCACTAGCCGAACCCTCTTCAGCTTGGTTGCCCAGCATGGATGGGAGCTGCATCAGATGGACGTGAGCAACGCATTCCTCCATGGCTCACTGGAGGGTGAGGAGCTCTACATGGTGCAGCCCCCAGGGTTCGACGACGGTACTGGGAGAGTCTGGCGGCTGCGGAAGGCCCTCTATGGTCTGAAGCAGTCGCCTCGGTGCTGGAACCAGGAGATCAGCAGCACACTTCTCCGTGGCGGCCTCCAGCGCAGCACCGCTGACCCCGCACTCTTTCTCAGCCCACGAGGTCAGACCTTTGCCGCAGTTCTGGTATACGTTGACGATCTCCTCATTGCGTCGCCAGACACGGCCGCCATCCAGCGTGTCAAGGACTTGCTGCACGCCGCCTACCAGATGAAGGATCTCGGGTCTGCCCAAGTCTTCCTGGGCATGGAGCTCGANTTCCTCCATGGCTCACTGGAGGGTGAGGAGCTCTACATGGTGCAGCCCCCAGGGTTCGACGACGGTACTGGGAGAGTCTGGCGGCTGCGGAAGGCCCTCTATGGTTTGAAGCAGTCGCCTTGGTGCTGGAACCAGGAGATCAGCAGCACACTTCTCCGTGGCGGCCTCCAGCGCAGCACCGCTGACCCCGCACTCTTTCTCAGCCCACGAGGTCAGACCTTTGCCGCAGTTCTGGTATACGTTGACGATCTCCTCATTGCGTCGCCAGACACGGCCGCCATCCAGCGTGTCAAGGACTTGCTGCACGCCGCCTACCAGATGAAGGATCTTGGGTCTGCCCAAGTCTTCCTGGGCATGGAGCTCGAGCGTGATCCTTCTCAGGGCATCCTACACGTCCACCAGGCTGCCTATGTGCAGACCCTATCAGCTCGCTTCGCTGAGGACCTGCCCCTCGTGTCCAGCGCATCCTTACCTATGTCACCCGACGGCCAGGTGAAGCTGAAAAGTCCCGACCCAGCTATTGTGTGGGAGCCAGTTGATGTGACCACGTATCTATGGATCATCGGGTCACTGATGTTCCTGGCGACGACGACGCATCCAGACATCGCGTTCGCCGTCAACCTCCTGGCCCAGTTCTCTCAGGATCCGCGTCACCTCCACTACGAGGCCGCGATCTAAGTGCTGCGCTATGTCGTCTCGACCCCTCGGCGAGGTCTCATGTTCCGCCGCCAGCCGTCCGTCGTCGCAATGGGCTACACCTACAGCGATTGGGCGGGCAGTCCAGACGGTAAGTGTCGCACAGTCTAGATCTTCCTGATCGGTGGCACAGCTGTGTCCTGGCGCAATGGCGAGCAGGGGTGCATTGCACGCAGCACTACTGAGGCTGAGTACGTGGCACTTGGCTCAGGCGCGTGTGAGAGTGTGTGGTTGCGTCGTCTGTTGTCCGAGTTGCGTCAGTCTGTCGCATCCATCACCCTGCATTGTGACAATGAGAGTGCCATGGCCATTGCAGACAATGACGGTGTGCATCACACTCGCACAAAGCACATCAATGTTGAGTATCACTATGTGTGTTTGTTGTTGCACGACGGCAGCATCAGCATCGTGTGGGTTGAGACAGCACGGCAGCTGGCTGACTTCCTAACCAAGGCACTGAAGCGGGACTCGTTTATGAAGGCTGTGAGTTCAGTCGGCGTGCGTCCGTGACTTGCTTTATTTGTCTCTGCCTGCACTTCTGCGTGTCCTAGGGGAGTCTGTGTGTTGATCGTGTCTCTGCCCACCCATGTGCACTACGCCTGTGAGTCATGGGGGAGTGTTGGTTTTTGCACTCATTGTGCTCTGTTGTGTCCTCCCGGCTTGTGTACATGGGCGTGCAGATGACTGACGGCGAGACTCGACGCTGATGGAGTGTCGTCCGGTGGAGCCGACGCACGCTGAGGTCTTCTCCCAGTTCGCTGGAGCCCCCTCTCTCCGGCCACGTGTTCAGCTCCATCGGCAGGCCTCCTCGGCGGTGGCGCTGCCGGCAATCACTGCCACCGCAGTCGCTGTCTGCATGCGTCCCGCGCGTACTGTCGTGCCTGCGTCGTCATGCGCTGCCTAGGGTCCCAGTTGCATGTTGCATGGCCCTGATTGGCAGCATAAACCATCGTGGGCACTACTTGGGTTCAGGCTGCCATAACTCCTCGCTACTGTTTTTCTAGCAGATTCTGATCGCACGGCTGTGTTCGTAGCGTCGGTTTTATGGTATGGCCCAGTTTTCAGGCAAAACGGACGACGCCCGGGTTTTGGGCTGTCGGCCGTCTGGCAGGCCTCATCGAGAAAACCTGCCAGCCTGAAATTAGCTATTTTCTGATTGGCTGATGAACTGAGTAGCAAGCTCTACAGAGCTGAGGGGGGGGGGGGGGGGGGGAGCTAGAACTTGGAGGGGTCCCCCATTGCTGTTCATTCTTCATTGCTAATCAGTTACTATCAGTTTTTAGCTGCTTTCTGGCGCTTACACTGGCGCGCGCACTTGTGAGTAACAAACCCAGAGCTTCCAGACTTGGATTCTAGAGCAGCAGACTGAGGGGGCAGCTGACTTAAGCAACGAGCGTGGAAGCCCGCAAACTGAATCAACAATGTAGCTGCCCCAACCTGCTGCCTAGTTTCTTTCTTACGTCCCTAGCATCTACCGCATCACTCAGAGGGTCATAGAGAATCATGGAGAGTCATGCAATGGTAACATTGGTGCCAGAAAGCACTCCTGGGTCCAGCAACAGTTTGAAGGCGTTGACGGATTCAGTCAGGATGGTTGCGTCAGCCATCTCCCCAGGGAGTACCATTGTCACTAAATCTGCAGATGAGTGTGTGGAGAATGTGGGAGGCAAGAGGGCATAGAGTTATGAGTGGGCAACGAACTTCAACACAAACCAGTAAGATCCATAACGTTTGAACAGAATATCTATCTTTGTCATTTGATGCTGCACAACATATCGCTATACCAGAGTGGGATTTTCTGTGGTGACAAAGCCTTCGCTGTGAGCGGTCAAGCGCTTGTGACAACACTGGACTCCGTCGTATCGCGATTTCGACAAGCAGGAGCCGCTCGAAGGGCCTTGTCGTTCTGTCACTTAACGGCGGGGCTCTATTGCTGATAAGATCAGCCGGCGGGGCTCCTTGGTTGACGACGGAGTGAAACGGGCTGCCTCATAGAACCGTTGTGACAAGCGTGGCCTAAGGTCGAACTGCCAAACAGAAGATGAGAGAAAGAAAGTTTTATGTTGTGCATTTACTATTTTCTCCAAATATTGTCGCTTCTTCCTTCATGAAAGAGAAATTCACAAAAGGAACCCAATTATAGTGTCTTTGCTTGGTTGAGATTTTCTTTTCATGTTTTCGTCTTCCTTCGCGGAGCGTTGTAGTGGGTATGCGAAGTATTGAAGTTTTCTTAGTAATAAAATTCAACGCAGTTTGAATCCTCGATTATTACGTCTTAAAATTGGAAATCATGATTATTGTTTTGCCTTTTTGTTTGCGTCATACATGTTTTTCTTTCAAAGTGGCCATCATAACATTTTTGTGCGAAATTGGATAACAACTTAGATTAGTCGCGGAAAAGGTGGTTAAAATGCAAAAATAATATGAAAATTTTGTATTTCAAGTTAATAAGCATTTTCTTGCGATGTTGCGCCACCATGTGAGGCCAGTCAGATGCACCTATTGGACAATATCCTGGGCTTAGCATGTCCCCAAAGAAAGGCTCAACATGGCCTCCTGAAATAATTCTGGTACAGTTCGACACTAGCTGTACTCCAGTCTCGCTTGTGTCCTCGCGCGCAAATTGCTTTTCGGCTTTCTCAGGCTGTGCCAGGCCTCCGCAGGCATGTCATCCAATTGGCGCCCCCGAACCTGTCCCGCAGGCACTGTGCTCCTGCTCCGGAGGCCGTTTGCTATGTCGGTGGCTGGCAGACGCCAGAGACTGCGGTTTGTCTGACGAACTCTGTAGCTGGAAGCCGTTCCATCTAACTAAAAATCTTCACAAACCCTATGAGATTGGTTGGACGGATCAGTCACGATCGAATCCCAAACTGCCCACACGTTCGTCTCATCAACCCATGGACTGCATCGCGGCCATGAACATTTGATTGCTCGTCTGCCCGCCTTCTCTCTCTCTCTCTTTCTCTCTCGCGCTGCGAGCGCGGGCATTGCGAGACGCCCTTCGATGCGACAAGCCAGGTACCGTCGTCGCTGCTCGCCGAGCGTTGCGAGAATCGAGGAGGGTCGTGTTTTTCGTTTGGTTATGTGTTTGAGAATCCTTCCATAACTGGCCGCGGCTAAGGATCGTCATCCATATTGGCCATAAAGTGTCTTTCGCCATCATATTTGGCCATAATGGTCTACGCTCCGCAGCCTCCCTTACTGTTCTAGCCATATTCAAGCACGCGCCGGCTCCTCCTTTCAAATGTGGTCATAAAGACGGCCAACGGAAAAGAGATCGCGCGAGCGAGCAGTATTGACAAAAGAAGACCCATAACCACACGGTGAACTCCTAAAGCCATTCTGAACATGAATATGTCGAAAAATGGAAATGAAATTGAAAGCATTAACCTTATACCACGCGCCAATAATTGAAGAAGTAGAACCACAATGATAAGGAAAATGAAAATACAGTGAGAAAGTTAAAGGAATTAAAAGCGTATTAATTAATAGAATAGCTTATTGAAGTCAAATTATAACTACTCACCCTTCAATCTCTCATAGAATGAAGAAAAATAATGTCCAAAACAAAAGAAAAATGAACATTCAACATTTGAGATGCAATCATTTTTTTAAATAAGTGTTTTAAACATTATGATATAAATAAATTATTCATCATGTCCAAATAAGACAACATTTGACATCTAACCAGAAAAAACAATTGATATTGAAGAAGCTATGTGCATCTACTTTCATATTTGAAAAACAATACTTTAATTTAAAAAATCATGATATGACCAAATCGATCATTTATTTTCTATTCATCCGAGATTTTTATTAAGTGTTAAAATGAAAAAAAATTCAATGATTTGAAGTACATGGATAAAACAGTGCATCCTATTATAGTTTATTAATGAAAATAAAAAAACTTAAGAAATATTTTTGTTAGTAAGTTATATTTTTTATTAAATTTCAATTTAATCGATAATTTTTACTAGTCTATCTGAATTTTTGAAATTCATGACCAGGTCATGTTTATTAAAGGAATATGTTTCTGAAAAAATGATACAATAACGAGATTGAATAGTAAAATAAAATCATTGCTATTGGATTAAAAATACTTTCCAAATTAAGTTTGAACCATTTTTTTAAAATCCTTAGATGAGTATTTAATTCCGGAAAATATTACACGAGCATGATTTTAAGCATTAATAATGCTTCTCCACGTGCTTATAGTTTCAATTCTCACGCAAAAGTTTGTAAAAATCATTTTTTAATGAATTTTGTTTCGTTTTCAGTGAGTATCTTAGAATGAAATTGCATTTTTAATGTAGTATTATGTGCTTCACAAGGTATTTTTTAAAAATGTTCCTCAATGAAAGGCAAAAATGCATAAGAACTATACATTAGACTCAGGTAAATATATGAAATGATATAGAAACAGTTTTTTATTATTAATAAGATTTATGAATCTATTAATGAAGAAGATTAGTTTACCAAGTTTTCTAACCCCATGAATACCGAGTAATTCCATTTAAATTTCAATCACATATTATTTGAATTGAGATGAATTTGATACCATCGAATTATTATTGTATTTTCATTTTCCATATCAGTGTGGTTCTACTCCTTCATTTCTTGAAGCTTGTTAGAAGGTTGATATTCCTCCTTTCATGTCCATTTTTGGACTTATCAATATTCAGAATGGCTTTAGGAGTTCACCGTGTGGTTACGGGTCTTCTGTCGTCAATATCGCTCGCTCGCGCGATCTTTTTCCGTCGGCCGTCTTCATTGCCACATTTGAATGGAGGAGCCGGCGCGCGCTTCAATATAGCTGAAACAGTAAGAGAGGCTGTTCAGCGCAGTCAATTGTGGCGAAATCTGAAAGCTAGAGACACTTTATGGCCATTATATAGGCGACTGCAAGCGGCGGCCAGTTTTGGAAGGATCCTAAACGAAACGGCCAGACGAGGAAAATGATCATCGAGGAGGCTGTGTAAACGCGCCTTGCCGTCAGCCGTCGATTCCGTTCTGTATTCGCTCGTCGGATGTAGACCGAGCGTTCTCACTCATAGCGCCAATTCACCGACGCACTCTGCCGGGCGGTGCGGTCGAGTTTCCTCGAAAAGTGGGGTGCGGCTGGTAAACGCTGGAATCCATCGTTGGCTGGACGAAGGGCTGGGCGGTGCGGTGTGGGGTGGCGCAGTACAACCGAAGCGGCGGTCGCGGCGAAAACTGCTGCTTCCCTACGCCTCTTCTCACGGCTCTCCGTGTGATGACATTGTCGCTGCTCATGCCATCGCTTATGGGACGAGCAGTCCATAGCTCAACATAGTTAGGTTGAGGGCGAGTTTACCAATTCCCATTACCGCAGCAGATTCGGGGCGACAGCAGCTTGATTAGGCGGCAACCCACCCTACTGTTCTTCCTCGACCTGTGGAACCGTGGAAATGGGCAGTGTCCAGGCCCTCCACAGGTTTGCTCACCGGCCATTCTAGCAGGCTGACCGCGGTGGGCGCCGATCGCCAGCGCCAGCGCCGCTCTGATCCTCACAGCCGGCAAGGGGCCAGGCGGTGATTCGCTACCGGGGGGGGGGGGGGAGCATACTCGCGGAAGTTGCGCCGTGCCTGGGGCTCGTCATGGACTCCCCTATCTCCTGCTCGAGGCAGAGGAGGAGGCACCGCCCTCTCACATCGCCGCGCCGCAAGCCTCGCCTAAGGCTCTGGGCCGGGCCGGATCCAGTCATGCAGGCGCATCTACCGTCAGAGGATGATCGTCCAGCATTTGGGGGAGCAGGAGAGAGCTACCCAGCGTCGCTACACCGCGATCATTGCCGAGCCGGCCGCGAGACTTTACTGCCGAGCCGGCCGGGAGAGCAGCCTCTGGCCTTGGGGCAGGGAACCCTAAGCCGACGGCTGGGTAAATTGCAGCGAGGACAGCGGACCGCGCAGATTCGGCGCTTCGGGGGCTCGCGAGGAGTCCGCTCCCTCGGCGGACACTTTCTCGCGGCAGTGGCGGTGACGTTGGCGTGCACACTGTTGTGTGCGGTTGGGGTTTTGAGTTCAGAATCTGAGACGTCATTGCAATTTGTTGACGATGACATTTTCGACGAGGAGAGTAGCGCGCTAGGAGGATTAGGGTCTGGGTTCGAAAAGGGGCACGCTCGGGAAGCAGGTGCAGGAGGTGCAGAAGGGCAGGGGCGAGGGAATGGCGGCGATCATATGGAGACTCGGCTGCGACGGCGGCTCGGCACCTCGCCGACCGCCACGCTCGCGGCGCTGGTCGACGCCGCGGCGGTGAAGGTGGTGCGCGCCTTGGAGGACGTGCAGTCGATGCGCCTCGGCCTGCTTGCCGCCTCCAGCGGTGTGATCTCCACGAGGGCGGTGAGCGCCTCGGTGACCGGCGCAGCGTCAGCCGCCGCGCGGCGGATGAAGCTGGCGGCTGACGACTGTATAGAGCAGGTGAGCAATGGAGGAAGAGAATCATTTTCATGTGTGAGAGAGAAGCGATCGTGTGAGGGAAAAGAGAGTGGGGAGAGTACAGTGTGCCAAGGGCGAGTGAGTGTGTGAGGAGGGAGTGCGGTTGAGTGAGGAGAGAGAGAGAGAGCGTGTGAGGAGGGAGTGTGGTTGAGTGAGGAGAGAAAGAGAGTGTGTGAGGAGGGAGAGCGTGGAGAACAATGGAATGACGGTGCTCCCAGAAGGTGCAGTCTTGGAGTGCGTCGGAGGGAGGCGGGTATGTGTTCAGGTTGTAACTCAGGCTGTTTACTTCCTTCCTACTAGACGCAGCACACAGAAGCGGCAGCAGCAGCAGCAGCAGCAGCAGCAGTAGCATCGTCAGCAACAGCACCAGGAGCAGTGAGGGTTGTGCAACAGCAGCAGACTCAGCGGCAGCAACAGCAGCAGCATCAGAAGCAGGAGTCAAAACCCACGTGGGTGCAAAGACCCACGCATCTTCACATCCTCGCACTCTCAATCCCTCACACCGTCGCCCTTTCACACCCTCACACCCTCACCCCCACATCCTCTCCCTCTCC
>SZWC01000035.1:585336-614323 GCA_023375785.1 Penium margaritaceum | reverse complement strand
TTTCCGTGAACCACGATAATCTGCCGCTGGCAGCACCACTAGCGGCGGTGACGGCCGCCCGAAGCGCCCTTGCTGGTAATAACACATCGGGGCGCCATTCCGAAGCGCCCTTGGCCCTCAATGATCCTTGACTCATTGACTAACCGGGCCCCAAGGGGCGCTTCGGCCTTGTTGGGTTTTCCGAGGGTCGAGCCTTGGTCCTTGGAGATGAATTCCCGTCATCTGTTTTTCCCCTCGGCCGGTCCAACCTTCGGCCGGGCGTAACTTCCTCAATTCTTGATGGATCGACCCCGTTCTTGGGTCGATCTTGCACGGTTTTTCTTGTAGATTCCAAATCCACAGTCAGATTATACATTCAAGGAAGCCTCAAGCCGTGATCAGTGCCGTTGGCACTGTCCGGCTTACACTACCCCCCCCTTAGGAGCGAGCCGTCCCGGTTCGCTCTTGATACTCCTGGAGGATAGCATTGATCCCGCCAACGTTGAAGTTGCGGGCAGGCTCCCATGAGTTGTGGGCCGCATCATAGCCCTTCCATTTGACCAGGTACTCCCATCCACGACCACGGCGACGGTGGTCAAGGATGGCCTCCACCTCAAACTCTTGCTCGCCCTCGATCACCACCGGAGGGGGAGGTTCAGAACTGCGGCCAGGGAAATGCTCGGCCGGATCATGGTAGAGCTTGAGCTTGGAGATGTGGAACACATCGTGGACAGGCATGGAAGGCGGAAGAGCCAACCGTACCACCATGGGTGTCCTCATTTCGAGCACCTCGAACGGACCAAGCCACCGGGGTTTTAACTTGTCGGACCGGACCCTGCGAAGCTTGACGTGCCCTCTGTTGAGAAGCACGCGATCACCGACCTTGAGCGTTGCGTCCACGCGTCGGTGGTCCGCTTGCACTTTCTGCTGCTCTTGCGCCTTCTTTAATGCATGTTGCGTCGCCGCCCAAATCTGCTTGAAGTCACGTGCGGTAGACTCCACCGCGGGCAGGTTGCTTGCGACGTGCAAACTGAGGGGCGTGGCGGGCACCGTCCCGTTCACCACCTCAAATGGCGCCCTGCCGATGGAGGCGGACGTGGCGGAGTTGTATGCCAGTTTAGCGACCGGCAATTGTTGGTCCCACGCTGCCTCGTCCGGATCACCCACTGTACGGAGGAGCTGCTCCAACGTCTGGTTTGTCCGCTCCGTTTGCCCGTCAGTTTGGGGATGAAAACTGGTCGACAGCTGCACCTTGCTGCCGTACAGCTCCATGAGTTCTCGCCAGAACTTGCTTGTGAAACGCGGGTCACGGTCACTCACAATGGACCGCGGCACGCCATGGAGATGCACCACGTGCTCGAGGAACAGCCGAGCCGTGCCTTCCGCGCTCACCGTATCATGCGTCGCAATAAAGTGCGACATCTTGCTGAAGCGATCCACCACCACCAACACCGCATTGTGGCCTGCCGCTGTCATGGGCAAACCCGTGATGAAATCCATGGAGATGTCCTGCCACGGCTGCTCGAGGATGGGCAAGGGTTGGAGGAGACCCGGGGTCTTTGTCCTCCTCGCCTTGTGGCGTTGGCACACGTCAGAACTCCGGCAGAATTCAGCCACCTCCGACGACATGGTGGGCCACCAAAAGAAGCGAGCCACCGTCTTCAATGTCTCGTCGACGGAGAAGTGACTGCTCGGGCCACTGTCATGGCACTCCTCTAAAATCAGCTGCCGAAGTGCGGGCACCGTGGGAACCACCACCTGTTGCGTGCCGCACCGTCGCCAATACAGCACCTCGAAGAAAAATCTCCAAGCGTCGTACTCCCCATGCGCCTCGTATCCCTCCGTGAAGAGCTTCACAAGGAAGGCATCCTCGTGGATGGTGAGAGACGCGACCCGCATCATCAGGTCCGGTCGCCGTGAGAGTGCATCGGCTGGGTTGATGCGACCCGGCCGGTACACGATTTCGTAGTCGAAGTGCGACTCGAGGTACTCCACCCAACGCACTTGCCGCCGGCTCAGGTTCGGCTGCGTCTTGAAGTACTTCAACGCGTGGTGGTCGGTGTAGACCGTGCACTTCCGCGCCTCAAGGTAGCACTGCCAGTTCTTGAAGGCTGCGACCACGGCGAGCATCTCCTTGTCATGGGTGGCGTAGTTCAGCTCCGCCCCGCGTAACTTACGCGAGCAGTAGGCGACCGGCTGCGACCCGTTGCCAAAGTCCTGCAAAAGGATTTCACCAATGGCCAGGTCCGATGCATCCGTCGCCATTTCAAAATCACGGCCGCTGTCGGCCAAGTGCAAGGCCGGCGCGGAGGTCAGAGCCCGTTTGAGATTCTTAAAGGCTTCTTGTTTGCTAACTCCCCAACTCCACTCGCGATCCTTGCGAGTGAGATTGGAGAGTGGCGCTGACACTCCCGCATAGCCAAGGATAAACCTGCGGTAGTAGTTGCAAAAACCAAGGAACACTTGCACATCGTGCACACTACGCAACTTCGGCCACTCTTGCACGGCCGACACCTTGCGCGGGTCCATGGCAATCTGTCCATTGCCAATTATGTATCCAAGGAATTCAACTTTCCCCACCGCGAACTCACACTTAGAGTGTTTTGCAAAAAGTTTCTCCTTCCACAGTATTTCGAGGACCTTCTTCACATGCTCCTCATGCTCCTCCGCCGTCCTGCTATACACCAAAATGTCGTCGAGGTACACCACCACGAAGTAATCCAAGTACGGCCTGAAGATGTTGTTCATCGCTGCCATGAAGGTGGCCGGCACATTGGTCAACCCGAAAGGCATCACGAGGAACTCGTAGTGACCATAGCGGGTGCAAAAGGCCATCTTTTCCACATCATCTGCTGCGATGCGGATCTGGTGGTAGCCAGAACGGAGGTCGATCTTCGTGAAGAAGTGAGCCGCACGGAGCTGATCGAAGAGCTCCTCAGCTCGTGGAAGCGGGTACCGGTTTTTGATGGTCAACTCGTTCAACGCCCGGTAGTCCACGCACATGCGCATCTCCCCCGTCTTTTTCTGCACAAACAAGACAGGTGCAGCGTAAGGAGACGAGGATGGGCGGATGAAAACCCTGCTCCATCATCTCGGTCAGCTGCTTCTTGAGCTCCTGCAGCTGCGCGTCGCTCATGCGGTACGTTGCACGAACAGGCGGGCGCGCTCCAGGTTTGAGGTCGATGCGATGGTCCATGTCCCGCTTTGGTGGCAGACCCGCCGGGAGGGTGTCGGGGAACACGTCCTCAAACTCCGTACACACCTTCCGAAGCCCCTCGGGCACCGCGGCAAACTTGCCTTGGACCCCCGGCTGCTCACGAGTCGCCCCATGCGCCACAACAGGCGCCACGTCCTCTGGTTTGTCGAAATCGTCCTCCACGTCTTGCACGAATGCCAGAAAAATCTGCTCCCTTTTTCGAATCGCGCGCTTGAGCTGCACCAAGTTCAGCATTATAGGCACCGATTCCTCCTTGCGAGGCACCGACTGCTGCGGTGCTTCCTCCTCACAAGTCTCCTCCTCCATGGCCTCTTCCTCAGACCACGTAGGCAGGGGATACTCCTTGTCTCCAAGCTTGACTGAGACGGTGCGCGCCTCCCAATTGACGACGGGGTTGTACTTGTGGAGGAAGTCACGACCGAGGATCACATCGTAATCCTTCATCGGGCACACCCGGTATACGGTCGTTATGCGAAGCTTCCCCACGCGAATGGAGAGGGGACGGGCCAGGTACTCCACTTCAATCGTGCCGTCCACTTGGTTAGCGGTCCGCTTCTTGCTCGTGAGCGCAAGGCCCCACTTCCGAGCACACTCCATGCTCATAAAACTGTGGCTTGCGCCACAATCTAGCAGGCTCCCCACCGTTCCCTTGACGCCTTTCACTCGCGCCTCCAAGAGAAGTGCGGGCTGCTCCTCCTCATTCCCCGCGTCCCATGCCTTGACCCCGGAAACCCCCTTAATTGCCGCAAGGCGTTCGGGTGGGCGGTCAACTGGCGGTTTGGGCTGAGAGGAGCCAGGAGTAACACCATCTACTCACGGCTCTCCTCGTTTCCCGACTCCTTTGTTGCTTTATCCGCTTCCTTCGTGGCTTGCTTCCCCTTCCCTTGCCGCTTACCCTTGCCGTCGCCCTTCTTTGGACTCCGACAGTCACGCGCAATGTGGCCAGGCTTGCCACAGTTGTAGCTCTTGCGCTGTTGTAATGCTCCGATCTCCATGGGCGTGACGTCGCTCTCAACTTGCTTGCCATAACTACCACCAACAGAGTTGTGGCTGTTGGCATGAGCCTGTTGTACGCGCAAATCGTACCGTTCGGCTGCTGCGATCATTGCCGACAGGTCGCCGTTGAGGTCGTGCATCACCGTCACAGCGCGGGCGTCGTTCTTGAGGCCATTGCTGTAGTGGAAGCACAATTCGTGGGAGTCGAAGCCACAGTTGGCGACGATCTCACGAAACCTGCGGGTGTATTCGGCGACGCCTCCAGTTTGGCGAAGCCGACGCAGCTTGGCACGCGCGTTGTTCCTCACGTTATCCACGGTGAAGCGCTTGATGAACGCCTCCGTGAACTCCTTCCACGAGGTCGGCCATTTCAGGGTAGGGTCACCACTGCTGCACATTGGAGCCGATGGGGTTGAGATTCCGGTCGCGGCCGCAATGCCGGCGACCATTGCTGCTCCATTGCCGTGTGGATTGGACCGCATCACATCGGCCCACCAATCCAACGATGCCCCTCTCAACAGGGTCACGGCATAGTCGCGGCGCGCCTTGAACCTTGAGGCATCCACGCCAATGGCGGTGAAGTACAATTCCAGTCCGAGTATCCAAGCATGCGGAGCTGGCCCATCCTTCTTCGATGGGTCAAACGACTCCGGCTTGGGCGGGCTCGGGACGCCCACCGCAGGTACGATAGCGGTGGCAACTGCCACTGGTGTTGTCATTGGACGCTTCGTGAGCTCTTGATTGAGATACTCGTTTTGCTTCTCCAACAGGTCCATCTTAGCTTGCATGTCGACGAGCAACTTCTGCAACGCTGCGGCTGCTGTCACTTCGCCTTGCACATCAAACGCCGCGGCCAACGAGGACGAGCCGGTTGAAGTCATTTTCACGTCCGGTACAACTTCTTCCTCAACGGGTCCTCCGGCTACCGCCTTGTCACCGGAGTGCGTGGTTGGCCTTGGGCACGGATCCACCAAAGAGACGAGATGCGTGCTGGTCTACGCTGACCAGGAGAGGTTGCCACGTAGATGATTGTGCCCCTGAGCCAAGGGTGGCTCTGACACCAGGTGTGAACCGGGCTCGGTGTGCTAGCCTCAACCGGATGGTGTAGGCACCAACCGGCGGCAACGGCGACCAAGGGGAGGCCGATGCACACCAACCCAATGTTGCGGAAGCGCAGGGTCGTCTTGGGGGAGCACGGAACACGTGTGGCACAGTGGGAGTAAACTCTACTTGTTATTCAAGTGTCAACATACAAGACTATATGTACATGATGGCGCATCCTAGGCGACCCGAGGTCGCCGAGCCGTGCGCGGCTCTGTATGGACCTGGGATGAGCGTTATTGCTCCAGCATCACGTAGCTCATCTTCCCAGCTTTCCAACGCACCAAGAATCGCATCATTCCGTGGAGGAACGGCCGAGATATGGCCGTTTCCGTGAACCACGATAATCTGCCGCTGGCAACACCACTCGCGGCGGTGACGGCCGCCCGAAGCGCCCTTGCTGGTAATAACACATCAGGGCGCCATTCCAAAGCGCCCTTGGCCCTCAATGATCCTTGAATCATTGACTANGTACATGATGGCGCATCCTAGGCGACCCGAGGTCGCCGAGCCGTGCGCGGCTCTGTATGGACCTGGGATGAGCGTTATTGCTCCAGCATCACGTAGCTCATCTTCCCAGCTTTCCAACGCACCAAGAATCGCATCATTCCGTGGAGGAACGGCCGAGATATGGCCGTTTCCGTGAACCACGATAATCTGCCGCTGGCAACACCACTCGCGGCGGTGACGGCCGCCCGAAGCGCCCTTGCTGGTAATAACACATCAGGGCGCCATTCCGAAGCGCCCTTGGCCCTCAATGATCCTTGACTCATTGAATAACCGGGCCCCAAGGGGCGCTTCGGCCTTGTTGGGTTTTCCGAGGGTCGAGCCTTGGTCCTTGGGGATGAATTCCCGTCATCTGTTTTTCCCCTCGGCCGGTCCAACATTCGGCCGGGCGTAACTTCCTCAATTCTTGATGGATCGACCCCGTTCTTGGGTTGATCTTGCACGGTTTTTCTTGTAGATTCCAAATCCACAGTCAGATTATACATTCAAGGAAGCCTCAAGCCGTGATCAGTGCCGTTGGCACTGTCCGGCTTACATAGTAGGGCTACAAGCCCTAGACCTGTGCCTAGATCTTGAAGTTGAGCCCCCAGCTTCGGAACTTGTCACCAGCCTGAAGCGACATTGGCGAGGTTCTGAAGTCCTTTGGCCTGCGGCCACCACACAAAGCGGGGCCTAGGACTGACGTCACCGTCTGTTAGTGGCATTGGGTGTGTTGCTGTGCTAGTGACTGCATGGCATAGGAGACCGTAGTACTCGCCTACTTGGGTCGAACAAACGGTGCTTACAGACGGTACTGTAGCTGCAATGCCAGCTGTTGCTATTGCTGCAACGGCGGCTGCTGATGCTGCTGCTATGGCTGCTATTGCGATGGCGGTGGCGGCAGTTGTAATGTCGCTAGCTACTGTGTCAACATTGCGAGCTGCTGGCGCAAGGCGGCGAGCGGATTTGTCAAGCCAGCATGACCGACGACAGAGCTTGTAGGGTGCTGGTATTGCTGCTGTTGCTACTGGTACTACTGTTGCTGGTGGTGGTGGTGCTGCTGCTACTATTACTTCTGCAGCTTTAACTGTTGCTGCTGCTGCTGTCGCGGCTGCTACTACTGTTGCTACTACTGCTGCTGCAACTGCTACTGCTGTTCGTGTTGTTCCAACAGTGGCAGCTGCTGTTACTATTGCTGCTATAACTACTGTAGCTGTTGCAAGAAGGGGGGTCCTCCAAGAGAGGAGGACCCGTCTTCGTTCTCTGCCATGTTTTCCTCCTTGTACACTTTTGATTCGTTTTTTCTTTTTTTTTCTTTTTGTTTTTTGTTGTTTTGGTGTGTGCTAATGATGTCCGTAGTGACGTCAGCAATGACGCCAGCCTGGGATGGCTGATGTTAGCAGCTGCTATTGCGTTACATGCAAGGTTGCTACTGAAGAAAACGTTTTTTGGTTGATGACATCAGTAGTGATGTCAACTGAGGAAGGTAGACGTCAGCAACGGCTGCTGTTGGTCTACTAGTGCAACCACCGCTGCTACTACTACTGCTGTTGCTACTGCTGCTGCGGCTGTTGTGGCGGCAGTGGCTGCTGGTGTTGTTGCTACAATATCTACAACTACTATTGCTGCAATGGCTGCTATTGTAGCAATAGTTGTTGTTGTTGTTGCTGCTGCTGCTGCGGTTACTGTGGCAGCAGTGGTTGCTCTTGCTATAGCTCTTGTTGCTGCTGCTACGGCTGCTATGACAACAGCAGTCATTTCTACTGCAGTTGCTATTGCGTGTTGTGACGTGTGGGATTTTTTTCTTAGTGTTCCCCTTTCTTTCTCCTTTGTTTTCTTTTTTTTTTCTCTTCCTTTGCTTGTCACAACGAGCTCGCTGCTCGCTGTTAGCAGCAAGCCACGAGCTGCAAGCTCGCTGCTCAATGCGTGCAGCTCACTGCTTGTTGTGAGCAGCAAGTTTGCTGCGGACAACTCGTTGCTCGCTGCGAGCAGCGAGCAGCAAGCAGCTGCAGCCGCTGCTACTACTGGCGGCTGTTGTAGCTGCTGGTGCTGGCTGATGCCGGCTGCTGCTGCCTGCTGCTCACGGTTGCTGCTGCCACAACTGGCTACTGTTGCTGCTTGCAACTGTTGCTACCGCTGCTGCTGTTGGGTGTTGCTGCTGCTTGCGGCTACGAGCTGCTGCGACTGTTGCTGCTGCAAGCTGTTGTTGCTAGCGGTTGTTGTTGTTGCACGCAACTGCTGCTAGCTACTGCCTCCACTACTTGTCGCTGTTGTAAGCTGCTGCTACTGCTGGTTGTTGCTGCTGCTTGTTGCTGCTACCAGTCACTCCACCTGGATGACGTCGCCACGTGCATTGTCGCCAGCAGGTGCATGATGCGGCCTGCCGCTCACCTCCTCGCATCGCGCAAGGGGGTTAGTGCTGCCGGAGAAATCATGCAGCATCTCCCCTGGCCTAGTGGCCATGGGAAATAATTCACACAACCACCAGGTGGGTCAATACTGTCGGAGAAAATCCGGTAGCATTTCCCCTGCACTGGCGTGTATGAGGGTCCCCTGGCGTAGTTAGAAACTTGTACGTCAGTCTCTGCTGCTGCTGCTACGCTCTGGCTCTGATACCAAGCTTGAAACTATGCTAGAGCGCAAGTTGGGGAGTGGTGTTGTTGATGTAGTGTGCTGGCTCCCACACTCATTGGTTAGTCTGCTGCCCCCTCAGTTTGCCGCTGTAGAGTCCACGTCTGAGTGCTATGGATTTGTTACTTAGAAACGCGCGCGCCAGTGTTAACGCCAGAAAGCAGCTGAAAACTGGAAGTGACTGATTAGTGATCAAGAATGAGCAACAATGGGAGACCCCTCCCAGTTCTAGCTCCCCCCCAGCTCTATAGAGCTTGTTACTCAGCTAACCAGCCAATCAGAAGATATACCCATTTTTTGTCAGGCAGGGTTTCCTCGGTGTGCCCTCCCAAACGGTCGACAACCCAAAACCCGTGCACCGTCCGTTTTGCCTGAAAACTGGACCATACCATAATACGCACGCTGCAAACACAGTCGCGCGGTCAGAAACAGCTAGAAAACAACAGTAAGGAGTTATGGCTGCCTAAACCCAGGCAGCGTCTACGCTAACCCCCGGTACCAACAGTGTCACGAAATCATGAAACATGGACCCTAGGCATGACATAGCACAGTAATCGCAACAACACAATCAAACATGGTGCTGGACATGCACAAACAGCAAATGCAGTGACAGGATCTGTCGGCGGCATGACCGCCGAGGAGGTCTACTGATGGAGTTTTGCACGAAGGAGGGAGAAGGCTCCAACAAACTACGGGTATGCCTCAGCGTACGTCGGCTTCACCAGGTGGCACTCCATCAGCGTCTCGTCTTGCCATAAGTCATCTGCATGCCGATGTACACAATCTGGGAGGACACAACAGAGTTCAAGTGAGAGATGTGAGACAAAACCAACACTCTGCATCCTGTCCACTCTTGTTGCTTCTGCTGCTCACACGCCCCCCTGTTCTCTGATGCCAAATCAAAAATTGGCTGGGACATGCAATTTCATGCAAACATAAACATGAGCTCTGAGTGTGAGTGCACTCCAAAACGGCAAGAATTTGGCAAAGTGTGGAACACAGAATATGAAAGAACAAGGGGAGGTCTACGAAGAAGCCCCAGAGGGCTTATATAGGGGCGCCGGCAGCTAGCTGCATCGGGCCCCGTCAACCCCGCTGAGCCCAAACAAGTCAGCGGGGAGAGCATGTTGGTTTTTCTTCACATCTCTCATTGTGCTCTGTTGTGTCCTCTTGGCTTGTGTATATCAGCATGCAGATGAATGACGGCGAGACTTGACGTTGCTGTGGTGTAGTCCAGTGGATCCGACGCACGCTGAGGACTACACACAGTTTGCTGGAGCCTCCTCCCTCTAGCGACTTGCTCAGCTCCATTAGGAGGCCTCCTCGGCGGTCGGGCCGCCGCCGGTCACTGCCACTATGGATGCTGTCTGCATGCGTCCGGTGCTGGATCTGACTGTACCATTGTGACTAGGGCGTCCTGTTCTGCTTAGGATCCAAATCTCATGCTAGCATGGCATTGTTGTCACTAGGGACTAGTGTAGGCGCTGCCTGGGTCTGGGCAGCCATAACTCCTCTCTGGTATTCTTCTAGCTGATTCTAACCACATGACTGCATTCACAGCGTTGGTTTTATGGTATGGTCCAGTTTTTAGGCAAAACGGACGACGCCTTGGTTTTGGGCTGTCGGCCGTCTGGTAGGGCTCATTGAGAAAACCTGCCAGCCTGAAAACAGAGCTATTTTCTGATTGGCTGGTGAATTGAGTAACAAGTTCTATAGAGCTAGAGGAGGCTAGTTCTTGGAGGGATCTCCCATTGTGTCTCATTCTTGATCCTTATTAAGTTCTTTTCAGTTCTCAGCTGCTTTCTGGTGCTAACACTTGCGCGTGCATCTCTGAGTAACAAACCCAGAGCACTCTGACTTAGATTCCAGAGTAGTAGACTGAGGGGGCAGCTGACTAAGCAACGAGCGTGGATGCGTGCGCGTTGCATCAACAACGCCACTGCCCCAACTTGATGCCTAGGAATTTTAGCTTGGCTTGAGCGCAACAATAGCAGCAGAAGACCGGCGTACAGGTGCTAGACAACGCCGATGGACCCCCACACGCACCAGTGTAGGGGAAATACTGACAGATTTTTTTCGGCAGCATTGACCAGCTTGGTGGCGGCGTCAGAATTTTCCCCACGGCCACTACGCCAGGGGAAATGCTGCTGGATGTTTCCGGCAGCACTGACCCACACGCGTGATGCAAGGAGGTGAACGGCCAGCTACGTCACGTACCGCGACCATGACGCACGTCGCGGCGTCAACCAGGTGTGAGCGTGCTCCAAGCAGTAGCAACAGCAGCAGCTTGCAATAGCAGCAAGAAGTGGCAGCAGCAGCTAGCAGCAGGTGTGCGCAGCAGCAGTAGCTGGCAGAAGCAGTAGCTTGCAACAGCTCGTAGTAGTAGCAGCCTGCAGTAGCAAGTAATAGCAACAGCCAGCAGCAGCAGTGCGTAGCAGCAGCGAGCAACAGTAGTTTAGATCAGCAGCGAGCAGTAGTAGCAGCTTGTTGTAGTAGTAGCAACAGCGAGTAGCAGCAAGCAACAGCTTGCAGTAGCCAGTAGCAACAGCTGCAACAGCGGCCAACAGCAGCTTGCAACAACAACAACTGCAACTTGCAACAAAGGTAACTGCAACTGCAACTGCTTGCAGCCTGCTGCTCACAGTGAGCAGCACGTTATGAGCAGAGAGTTCATTGCTTGCAACTCACAAGAAGCAGTGAGCTCGCTGCTTGCAGCTTGTAGCACGCAGCTCACAGCGAGCAGCGAGCTCGCTCTGACAAACAAAGGAGGATAAAAAAAAAACCATCCCATAGGTGTATCTACAACGGCAATAGTCACCACCATAGTCGCTGCAGAAGTCACGGCAACCGCAGAAGCACACAACAGCTCAGTCACAGTAGCAGTAGTAGCTTTTGCTCATGTAGCAGCAACCACAAGAAAAACAGCAGTAGCAGCTACAGTAGCAACTGTAGCATCTGCAGCAGCCGCTACTGTAACAACAGCCACAACAATATTAGTAGCAACAATAGTAGCAGCAGTTGTAGTAGCACACTAGTAGTAGTAGCAATAGCAGTAGCGGTAACAACTAGAGCTACAACAGCAGCCGCCCTACTAGTGACACAACAATGACTCCAACAACAGCCGCTACTGACGTTAACAATTCTTAGCTGACATCACGATTGACGTCAACAACAACAACAAAAAATCTGATCTACTGTAGCAACTCTGTAGATAACGCAGGAGGAGCTGCTCATGTAAATCATCCTAATCTGACATCACTACTGATGTCACTGCTGCCATCGGCAGCAAAAACAAACAAAAAAAGGGGAAGAAGGAGGGCCAACAAAACACCATGGCTAATAGCGCCATTGGGGAGCGGTCCTCCTCTCTTGGGGGGACCCCTAGCCCCCCTTTCTTATAGTAGCTACAGAAGCTGCAGCAGCAACAGCAGTAGCAGGAGGAGTAGCAACAGCATGTGCAACAGTAGCACCATCAGTGATAGCAGCAGCATTCCATAGGCTTCGTCGCCGACTCCTCCGATCCACTGGCCACCATTCAGCAACAGCTTGCCGCACTGATGCAGCAACTAGTAGCACTACAACCGATGGGATCACATACTCACACCACTACCCCGCCGCCCTTCCTTCCTCCTGGGCACGCCAGCCCCATTGTGTCTGCTGCCACGCATTACCTGGCGTAGCAGTAGACCCAACACTAGCGGCAGACACTGTTCTCAGTACTTGGTCCCACTGTGGGTGCCGACCGCAGGCCAAAGGATTTTCAGACCCCGCCGCCGTTGCTTCAGGCCGGCAAACAGGTCCAGAGCTGGGAGCTTAGCTTCTGCATGTGGGCACAGGGTGAGGGCTTGTGGGCACACTGCACTCTTTCGTACGACTCCAGCCAGGCCGACCACCTGCATGATAGTGGTTTCTCTATACTTGCCCTCGTCCCACTCGCCCGTCCGGCATCACGCCTGGCCATAGAGCCCTTCCTCAGCGACTTTACCACTGGCGGGACCCCAGACCCTGCAACCGCATGGCACGTCCTCGCCTTTCCCCATCACCTATCTAGTGAGGCTGAGACCACTCGTGTGCTGCGGCAGTTCGACTCCCTGCACATGAGGGAGACCGAGATGGTCACCTCTTACTGGCTGCGAGCTGAGGACATCCTCTATTGCCTAGGCACCTCTGCTCCACCCCTTCTCGATGTGCTCCTGACCATCAAGCGTGGTGCCACCGGTGCGTACACCGACGTCTTTGTCCACTAAACCCAGGACGTCCTCTCCACCATGGCGGCCGAAGGCACCTTCATGCCCTGGGCATATGAGCTCTTTCTGAGGATTGAGGAAGTTTGTCTGGAGTCACACATCCAGTGCACACAGGCCCTCGTCTCCCTTGTTGTTGCCTTTGTGGCCGTCGCTTCCCCCGCAACAGCTACATCCACTAGCTCCTTGTTGTCAGGAAAGAAGAGGCGCAAGGGCAAGAAAGGCAAGGGCCAACAGCAGTAGTAGTAGCCGACCGGGTCCAGTGGTGGTGGCTCGATTTGCCACAACTGTGGCAAGCCAGGACACGGGTGGTACACGTGTCCGCTACTGATGGACGAGGCGCGCGTCATCGCCACCATGCATCGCCAACATGAGTGCCGTCATGCCTCTGCGTTGTAGCTATTGCCAGCCCCGATGCCTCCACCTCGTCCAGGAGCTCCACTCCCCTGACAGCCACACAGGTCCCACTGTCGCCAGCTGCGCAACAGCATCATCCGCAGCCATCGCCGCCTTTGATTTCATCACCTGTACACTCCTCCTCCTATTCGGGCTCCGGTGCTGTCACTTCATACTCAATCTACACTCCCGGACCGTCCACCCGTGAGCGTTAGTTGGAGCGGTTCATCGTGCTCCAGCTCGGCCTGCTGCACCCTCCCCCCCAGGGAAGTGCGAGTTGCGTCATCTCTTGCCGGTCTACCCTGCCTTGCATGACTGAGACTGAGCTGCGTTCGTGTTCTGCCTCCTTGTCCATTTCTTCATCTCCTATGCTCTCTTCTGCCCCTCTCTATGATGACGTCGCATGACTTGATGATTGGCTGTCTCAGTTTGCGTCGCTGTCCATTACGTCCGCTTCTCTTACTTGCTACCATGTGCCTGCTAGTGATCTGGCGACTCTGGTCCAGAACCCTGCTCAGAACTGGATCATCAACTCTGGGGCCACGCATTGCATGACGGCCTCTCGTGAGGCCTTCAGTGTACATGGTCCTATTGGCAATGTTTCTGGTGTCCGGACGGGCTCCGGACAGGTGTTACGTGTCCACGTCGTCGGCAGTGTCACATGCAAAGTCCTTGTATCTCTTGGCCCTTGCAACTGCTGGTCCTCCGCCATGGCGGAGCTGTCAACTGCAACAATGTGAGTGGAGTGTGCAACGAGGCCAGAGGTCGCAACATTCCATAAACCAACACTCCTTGGCTGTCGGAATGACAAACCAAAAGAAGCGCCAGGTGCAAAAACAGAAATTGCACGTAATTGGATAATGGATGTGCAAGGATAGTGCCATTGAGAAAATGGATCCCAAGAGGTGGTCACCAAGAGAATCCTGGAGAGCACTCGAGGGTGCGCCAGCTGGTGCTGATACTATCAAGGTAGACCTCGAGTGTCCCGACATACCGACGAGTCGTGACCACAAGTCCAGAGGTCAGTATGACTCACACACCAACACTCCCCTATGACTCGCAGATGCCACTTACCAGTAGCGAGCAAGAGTCACAAGACAATGGCAACTATAGTGCACTGCAAAAGGCACGAGACAGGGCCACGCAAAAACTGCTGACGGAGAGAAGAAGCAACAAGAGTGGGGTACGAATAAGGTAGCAGCAGGAACATACGCAAGAAGCCCAACATTGTGCACCGCAAACTTGAACTTGCCACTGCACATCGCTTTGGTGAGGAAGTCTTGATGCCGCTACGGTGTGTTGACACCTTGAGACATTGCCAGGTGAAGTTTGCTCACGTACAAAGTGATGCTCAATATTGATGTGCTTTGTGCGCGTGTGACACATGCCATCATGCTCTACTATGCGGCACGTGCTCTAGTTATCACAGCTGATAGTGATTCACCGTATGGGCCTGCGCAACTATTGCATGAGACAGCACAACCAGATGCTCTAACAGATCCCAGTCCCTTATGCGACATACTCAGCATCAGTGGAACTCCGCACTATACAACCCTGCTTAGCAATCTTCCATGAGACAGTTGTACCTCTGAGAAGGAAGATACAGCTGGACTGGCTGCACAAACCGCGATCATGGCCCCAGTCGTTATCAGTTTTCCTGTCAAAAACAATAGACGGCTACGCGCGAAAACACAGGCCCAGACCTGGGGTAGACACCGTATGTTGCACTATGCGCAGAGCAACCTCCAAATGGAGCTGAAGTGGATGTTGTGAGAAGTGCAGCAAGATTTCTCAGAAAACAACCCACGGGTGGAGGCAGTTTCAACGTGCCCCGACGGGTCTACACTTGGTGTTCACGGCTTTCTGTTTTGGTGTGGGTTTTGAGTCTAAGCGTGAGCTTTCTGGTTGCCTCATGCTATGTTTCTGGGAGTGGAAGGGTGTTGTGAGACAGTCATTTTAACAAAGGGAGTAACGCAATTTTGCATTAGCTTTTGAAAATGGACATGATTTGAACATGTTTAGGGCTAGTCATGAGCTCTCCAACGCTCTAAACCGTGCGTAACTTGAATCACCATAGCTCCCACTATGTCAGCTGAAGTGCGACACCCCAAACCAGCGCTCAGTCGGCATTGTGCACCACGTCGCCCGCCGAGGTGCCCTCACACATCAAGGACCCATCAAAATGCCATTCCGGAGGCGTAGATGTCCCTACACATAGTGGCGGTGGTCCTCACACCTTTGGGGTCTGCTTTGATGAGTTAATCATCGAGTTTGGTCATGGGGATTGATGTGGGTTGAAACCTGTCCGTGGACCTGCAGTCGGAATCTTGACCAAGTCCTCGAGTAGCAAAAACATACTCTTGAGTTTCAGACACCAAGCCAGAATTGTGGCGAAGTCCCTCACTCCCTCCCTGCACTACAAGCATCCGGCACATCATTCACCGGACGCCTCGGCAGCCCTTCCGGAGCAAAATCTCCAGATGGGCATTTGTTACTCGGTCCGATCAATCATTCACCGGCAGTCAAACCACGGTCGACTCCTAGAGCCGCCACGCATGCCCCAACTTTGGAAGCCGACATCTCCCTCGTTACTTGTCCGATTTTGGTGAAACAACTCCCACATGACTCAGCACCTTGTCCAAGTGCATGAATTTTCCTCCCTCTGGCTGCTCGTCGATGCCTCCTGGCACAGCACTTGGGCATGCAGAGGGGTACATCTTCAACAAGAGATTCACAGCAAAGGCAACATGTACGCACTTCCTGGTCCCGAGGAACATGAGGGAGCCAATGACTTGAAGGTACGTCCGAACATCGACAGAATCCCCCTGACGACTTGGGTTTTGCTGATGTAAGAAGCTTATGCCCAGTGGGCGTCATAGGCATAGATGCAGAAGGGACCATGGCCAGCAGGTCAGCAAAAAGCTCCCCTAGTGTCCTGAAATAATGAGTTTCATGTACATGTAGTGTGAAACGCTGGTGATCATGCTCGATCTCCATTCCCAAGAAGACACGAACTGGACCAAGATCCTTCATTTTTTATGTAGACTGGAGGAGATCCTTCACAGCCTGGACAGCCTGAGTGTTGGGGGAAGCAATCAAGAGGTTTTCCATATAGACTAGGACAGCAACGAAGGGTGTAGAGGGGGCACTCACGAACAAGGCTGGATCCACTGTGCTATGGTGGTACCCGCCTCGCTCCAAGGTAGCGGAGATCTCGAGGCTCCAACAATGTGGGAATTGCTTCAAGCCATAGAAGGCCTTTCAGAGACGCCATACCATGTCTGTGCCACCCTCAAAACCTCAACACTGGACAAGATAGATCTCTTCCTTGAGATTACCGTGAAAGAAGGCATTCTAAACGTCCATCTGGTGGAGCTCCCAATCATGTTGTGCCACCTGACTTAGCAAGGCCTTTGCCTTGATGTACATGCACGCAAGGGCAAAGGTGGCATCAAAGTCCACACCAAGCAGCTGGGAGAGTCCCTTCGCCGTGAGATGAGCCTTGTACCATTCCACCAAGGCCATCGGGCCTCTCTTTCGTTCCAACATGCTGAGATTGCCTTATAACCAGGCGGGAGCTTGACCTTCTCATAAGCCCCATGCTCCTCGATAGCAACGAGTTACTTGTGCATAGCTTGCTCCCAGAGAGTTGCATTTCCAGTGAAACATGCTTAATGCACTATGTTCGGTTCAGGCACACATGTCCTACTGCTACTTGCAATGAGTGCAGAGGGGACTGAGGGATGTGGCAGAGGCCGGGTAGATCCAACTGGTGCAATGGCTCTGTGGAACTCATCAACAATTAGAGAGTATCCAAGCGCGATGTTAGGCTATACCACTGCCGTCGCCAAGCCGAGAGCGTCAAGACCAAAGACAGAGTGGGCTGTGAGGGGTTAACGATAGCACCATGAACTGGATGGACTGACTCCACCGGCACAGAGTGGCCAACCGAGGATCTACAACTCGTAGGCGGGGCACAGTGAGGTGGAGACTACAAAGGTCTCAGACGACTACCTGGCACAAAAAAATGGTGATGAGATATGAGGCTCCGAGGGTGCGACCGGATCCATTGTCGATGGAACCACAACCGGTGTCGCAGGCGATGACCCAACAAGAGATGACACAAGTGCTATAGGGGATAATGTAGGTGACGCTGACGCGAAAAGACATGACACAAGTGGCGATGCAGATGAACAGGAGATGAGGCAAGCATCGACACATATGCGACAAGAGATGACATTGCTAACGATATAGATGCAACGGGAGATGATGCTCGTGATGACGCAGACATGATCAATTGTGACATAGGTGATGACACAGACGCGACAGGAGGTGATACAATTGACAACGTCGCAAGATACGGAGCACAGCTACTTTGGAGGGGCATCCCACATATACCACCTTCCCTTCGACAAGAGAAGGTTGCAAGCGATGGAACAGAGCGAGCAATGTTGCCTGAGAAGGTGTTCTATAAGAAGAGAGCATTGCAAGACTCAACAATTTTACCACAATCGAGGTCACAAAAGTGCCAAGCTTTGGACTGAGAGGAAACACCAAGGAAAGGGTAGAGGCGACCTTGAGGAGATAGCTTGCCATGCGTTGGTCCTCCGGGAGCCGAGCCCTGGCAATGCTGCCCCAGACACAAGCCATGCAAAGGTAAGCACGACAACAATACGATCACTTGAACGGTCTAACATGATGAGGCAGCATGGGGAACACTGTTCCAAACCCACGTCATGTAGGACATGGCCTCAAAGGCAAACAATGGAGGAAGACCAGACTCAACAAGAAGGATGGAAAGACCGTCAGTAAGAATGCAGTTCCAACGTGCCGACATTCTGTTGTGATGCGATGCATATGGAGCAAGGAGCTCCAGTTGCGTTCCTTGAGACTGGAGGAAGCAGGCTGTGGGAACCTGGAACTTCCCATGATGATCAGAGTAGAATGCTATCAGCTTACACTGACAAGCACGCTTGGCATGGACAGGCCAAGACTCGATGTGGCTGTATGCACATGACACAGGCGGCAATGAAGAAAATGTGCATGCGTATGGGAAAGCGAGGGAGCAACATGCACATATGCTGCAACGGTAGCCACGGGTAACGGTGCAAACAAGGGCACATTATAAAATTTATTGCAACGCAGATCACGAGGGACAGGTTGGCGAGACAACTGCAACGACACAGTGCCAACGCCGTGAGATGAGAAAAAGACCATGCCCTGATCATCCAAGGCAGTGACAGATAGCAAGCTGACCTCAAGCGCAGCGACAAAGAGGAAATCAGGCAAGCAGACAAAAGCCAACGGGCTGACAAAACACAGAAGAATAACGCGCTGAATTGGTAACATCTGGCCATAGCTAGTGGGGATGAAGCGTACGTCACCGACAGGCCCCAACGTGAAAAATGTGGCACAAGACGACGTCATGTGATGAGTTACTCTGGAATTGATGATCCAGAAGCCCCTTGATACACGAGACCGAGTGGTCACATGGCATTACATAACACTGCAAGTCAGGGCAAGAGAGGACGTAGTATGACCAGAAGTCACAGCAAGGAGATGGGAAAGGGTGAATGAATGAAAATTCTCAACCCACTCCATAGATAACACAACCCGACCATCTGACACCCCAAAAGGTTCCATTCGACGAACAACGGTGATCTCCAGACTTGACAGTCAAACTCAAACCGGAGTGGACAACCAGAGGCTAAGGTTGGAAAGGGAAGGTGGAGGCTGGAGCAGATGCGTCTGGACCATGCGGTAGCTTGAGAATGGACGAAGCTGGTAGCGTAAAGAAAGATGGATCTGTGGGCTACGGCCACGATGGAGGGGTGTAAGACAAAGAAGGCGGCCCATAGATCGTAGGATAGTACGGCAGCGGAAGCCAACGCCACCCTGGATGGGGTACAAACACCGTTGAAGAGGCAGGCACAGAAGCCCAATTGGACGTGGGAACCGTCAAGGACATGACAGTGGTGGTCTCCCACCACAAGGGGTCAAACTACCACATGTGAGGGTCTCGACCAACAAGGTTTGTGTAGAAGGGGGATGTACATTCGCCCACGTACATGCACTTTGCACGCAAGTCCAACCAACTGGTAAGCCTGTACATTGGTAAGTATATAGGAGTTCTTTCACACCGTGGACAATCTCAGGGTCGGGAGACGCAATCAAGAGGCTGTCCACATAGACCAGGAGAGCAACAAAGGGTGTAGACGGACCACTTACGAACAGCTCTGGGTCCATTGTGCTACGGTCATACCCGTCCCACTCCAAGGTAGCGGAGATCTTGAGGTTCCAACAACGTGGGGATTGTTTTAAGCCATACAAGGCCTTTTGGTGGTGCCACTCATGGGTTTGTGTCATTCTTGAACCTTGGAGGCTGGACGAGATAGATCTCTTCTTCAAGGTTACCATACAGGAAGGCATTCTTTACATCCATTTGGTGGAGCTCCTAATCATGTTGTGCCACCTAAGTGAACAATGCCTTTGCAGTGGTGTACTTGCCAATGGGGGCAAAGGTGGCATCAAAGTCCAGACCAGGCACTTGGGAGAATCCCTTGGCTGTGAGACATGCCTTGTACTGTTCCAATGAGCTATTGGGCCATTCCATCTTTAAAAACACCCAACGAGCTATTATGACCTTAGGACGAGGCGAGAGCTTCACATCTTCATAAACCACATTTGGTTTGATCGGAGTGATTTTCTCACGCATAGCCTGTTCCCATAGTGATGCACCTGCAGTGAAACATGCTTGTTGCACTGAGTTTGGTTCAGGCACACGTGCCATGGTGCCACCTGCAACAACTGCGGTGGCGACTGAGGAACATGGCAGAGACTGCGTAGAACCTGCTGCTGCCATGGCTCTGTTGAACTCAGCAGCAAAAAGAATATCCAAGCGTAGTGTTAGGCTATACCACAGCCATCGCCAGGCCAAGAGCGTCAAGACCAGAGACAGGAGTAGGCTGTCTGGGGTCAATGCCACCACCGTGCGGTGAAAGGACCGACTGTACGGGCCTCGAGGGACCAGCCGATGTTGTGCGACTGGTAGGCGGGGCATAATGAGGTGCAAACTACAATGCCTCAAAAGACCGCCTGGCGCATGAATGAACGGTGATGAGATCGGGGACTACGAGGGTGCGATTGGTTCTACTATTGATGGGATCACAGCTGATGATGTAGGCAACGATGCAGATGCAACTAGCGATGATGTACGCGGTGACACAAATGTGACACGAGATAATGTTGGCAATGATACAGACACGATAGGAGATAACACATGCAATGATGCAGAAGTGGCAAAGATGAAACAAGCAACGATGCCAATGTGATAGGAGATGACACAGGAAAGGAAAAAGATGCACTAGAAGATGATGTTGGCGATCATGTGGATACAATAGGAGATGAAGTTTGTGACAAACGCGACAAAAGATGATGTAGGCACCAACTTAGATGCAACATGAGATAATGCAGGCATCAACGTAGCAAGATACGGAGTACAACCACTACCAAAGGGCACTCCAAATACACTACCTCCCCCTAGACAAGAGAAGGGCGCAACAGACATAATAGAACAATAAATGTTGCGAGAGAAGGTGCTCTTAAAGAAGAGAGCACCTAGCGAGACTTGACAATCCGACCACGCTCAGGATCCCAAAAGCGCTAAGCCTTGGACTGAGAGGAGACACCAATGAAGGGACAGAGACGACCTCAAGGAGACAACTTGCCATTGAATTGGTCCTCAGGGAGCCAAATGTAGACGATGCTGTCCTAGACACAAGAGAGGAAAAGGTCAACACCACGACTATACCAACACTCAAACGGTATGACATGATAAAGCAACGGACCGTACGGAACACGGTTCCAACAACACATCATGTAGGAGACCAGACTCAACAAGAAGGGTACGAACACCGCCAACAAGAGTGAAATTCCAACATTATGACACTCCATTTTACTATGGGATGTATGGAGCAGATAGCCCCAGATGCACCCCTTGAGACTAGAGGAAGCAGGTCGTGGGACCCATGGACTCCCCACCATGATTGGAGAAGAACACAAACAGATAACGTTGGGAAGCACACTAAGCCTATACAAGCCAAGACTCCATTGTGGGCCCAAAATTGCTTTTCTAGCAAAGGGCAAAGATCCAGTGAAAGTGCAAGAAGTGATCCGTTAAACACAAGACCCATCGACTGACAAATCCCAGAAATTCATCAAGGAGAGGGCCCATGATTTTTGCATGGACATGGGCAAGGGGATGCAGTGTACCGGAGGTAAATGAAGGGAAAGACGGGCGATGCAGCTTGCCTTGTGCGCAATCAAGGCAATTACTAGTCAAGGATGGAAGGAATGTGCTAGGTTCAAGACCAACAAGAGGCTAATGATGTATGAGGTTATGAATGGCATTTGTATGTACATGACGTAGTCGATGATGGAGCAAACATGTGTGTTCAGGGGAAACCAAGGGAGCAACATGTACATGTGCTGCTATAGTGGCCGTGAGTGACTATGCAAACAAGGATACACAATAAACTTTGTTGCAACACAGATCACAGAGAACAGGTTGGCCAGACAATCATGCGGCACACTGGCACTTGCCAGATGTTGCCAATTCAGGGTTGTGGTGTTGTGTATCGAAGAAAAATGTGGCACAAGATGACGTCATGTGATGAATGGCTCTAGAATCAATGCAGCACAAGATGCCGTCATGTGATGAATGGCTCTAGAATCAATGACCCAAAAGCCACTCGGCACGCAAGACAGCGGTCACATAACACTGTGTGACACTGCAAACTAGGGCAAGAGAGGAATTAGTAGTACCAAAGGTGAAAACAAAGAGACGAGGAATGGTAAATGACTTCCAATGCTCAACCCACTCCACAGATGACAGAGCCCCACCATCCGACACGTCCCGAAGGGCTCCATCCAACAAACAATGGTGACCCCTGGACTTGATAGTAAAACTCACACCAGAGTGGAAAACTGGGGGCTGTGGATGGGAAGGGAATGTGGAGACCAGAGCACATGTGTTTGGACCATGCGGTAGCTCGGAATAGGACTGAGGTGGTGGCATGAATAAGGATGGAGCTGCGGGCTGGATCCATGATGGAGGGTTGTAGGCTGAAGATTGTGAGTCAAAGACCATAGGAAAGTACGTTGGCGGAAGCCAACGCTACCCTGGTAAGGGTACAACCACTGCTGAAGAGACTGGTATGGAAGCCAAACCTGGCGTCGGAACCATCATGGAGATGACGGTGGTGGTCTCCCACCACACGGGGTCAGACTCCAACATGTGAGGGTCTGAACCAGGGAAGATACTGGTGGAAAGGGGATGGACTGTCTCGCAGTTCATCCATAAGGATACAGGTGGAAAGGGGAGTCCATCCGCCATCCTGCTCACCTCCGATGGGAAGGGGAGTGGTAAGGGCAAGGGAAAAGACAAGCCCTTTGCCTCCACATCCCATGTTCTGGGTGCGGTGGTCTACGAAGATTGTGGTTCCACTCAACTCGGGTATGCCCCAATCCTCTAGATGACCTGTGTCTTGCCCAAGCTATTTGCGCCCACTAGGCACATACCTCAAGTACCTTTGCGGTGTCAAGCTCCAGCTCCACCTCCTCCACCTCCATGCCCTCAACATGTTCCTATTCCACCTCAGGCGTTCCTCCTGGTCCTCCCCCTACTCCATACCAATGGGGTTGGCCGTCCCCTTACGGTGTGTTGACCTATGCCGGTCCTCCCTCCTTTGCCTACACCACCCCACAATGGTTTCCTCCACCGACGGGTACCACGACACCAGCTCCGGTGGCATCAATTGCTGGTGATGGCGAGCATCAGGTGGAGCACTCTCTTCTTCATCTACTTTTCCTTCGTGATAAGGGATGTAAGAGTGTTACTCCGTTGGGCAGAGGTGACCTCCCCAGTCATGTCCTTGGGTTGTTTTGCGCCTCAGTCCCCTGAGTTGAGCAATGGCATTCTGTTGTCCTTTCCCATTGTCTTGATGCTTGTGCCCCGTCTGACTTTTCTGCGCTCCTTATTGGCATTGTTTCAAAATGTGGCATCTTGCCCCTTGTGCGCATGTTAGGTGGCCTCTGGATTCTGGATCCTAAAGCCACCCATCATGTGGCATTTGTTCTCTCGTTGTTTTTCTCCGTTGATCCTACTGGGTCCGTTCACTTTATTCGCTCTGGGTCAAGTGATTTGTTCCCTGTTCAAGGCATTGATGTCGTCCGCTTAGTGGGTCTTGGTGGTGCTCTGTTTCTGCCTGACATGTTCTGTGTCCCTTCCTTGGAACTCATTCTGCTCAGTGCCCTCTCTGAATGATCAAGGCATGAACTTCTCTTTCATTTGCAACGTTGGAACTTTCTGTCTACACCCCTCTATTCCTGTTGTCCTGAGTGGTTTCAAATGTGACAATCTCTATCGTGTGCCGCTGCTCTCCTCCTCTGTTACCCCTATTGGTGCTACTCTTACCCATATTGCATCCTCTCTCTAGTCCAAAATCATTCACTTGTTGCATCTTCGGCTCACTCATGTGCACACTGATGTCATTACCAACATCCTTTGCCTTTAACCTGCTCTTGGATTATCACCTTCCACCTTCCCTTCTCTGTACTTCCATGATTCTCCTGACTATTCCCAGGGGAAAATGCATCGCTCATCGCTCTCTGTCTCTGAATCTCATTCTTCTCATCCCCTTTATGTAACGGGTCCCCTGCCCCATGACATCCTTAGGGAATTCAGGTGCTAGTGTGATGTCTCACCGATGACTTTTCCCGCATCCGTTGGGTCTTCACTCCTTGAAAAAAGAGCGATGTTTGTTCTGTTGTTGAGATGTAGCTTGCCCATGCCAAGCGTGTCTGTCAACACTCCCTATACATTGTTTTCAGCGACACTCGCGGTGAATTTCTTGGCCCCACTCCCTGCTTCCTTACAGGGGTGAGTCTGGAGATCTATTTTCCTTACACACCCCGGAAGAACGGTGTCTCCGAGCAGTGGAATTGTACCCTCGCAGACAGCGTCCACACCCTACTGTCAGAGTCTGGCCTGCCGCTGCCTTTTGCGTTTGAGGCCATGCGACACATGACATGGATCTCAAACCGTGTCCCCCATGGGCCTCTTCCAAGCACCCTTAACCCCTTTGAGCGCTGGTCTGCCACTCGTGCCGATCTGTACCTTGCTTGGGTCTGAAGCAGCATTGCATCTCTCTGGATATCTGATGATTTACGCGATGGAAAACTTGCCCCACGGGGCCGTCTGTACCCATTCTTGGGCTTCTCTGTCCAATCTAAGGCTTGTCGGTTTTGGGATCCCATGCGCAAACATGCCGTCAAGTCCCGTGATGCATTTTTCTTTACGTCTGTCTCTCTCCACATCTTTGATTGCTTCTCTTCTGTTGTCTCCCTTCTCCCTCTCTCTTGGTTGGGAGGGGGGGGGTCAGTCCCATTGCTCCAACAGGCCCTTTGGTTGCTCCCTTGCAACCCACACCCTCGTACCTGGCTCAGTCGTCAGGTTGCGTGCCCACACCCCCCTCGCTGTACTCTCCATCCATGTCATCCAGATCGTCTGGCTTGCCGGTCTCTCTAGTCCCGTCCCCGTCTCCCTCTCTGTCTATACCCCTGGATCAGGCCCCTCTGGCTTTGTCCAGTCCGGTTGGCCCCGTCATTCCCGACACATCTCCTGACTTGTCAACAGACTATGTGCCATACTCAATTCGGCCTGCCGATCCCACAACTCCTGTAGCTGTCTCACGTTTCATCTGCGGTGGACAACTTATTGCGGTCCCTATCCGCTCCTCCAATGCCCCCACCACATCTGCATGTCCAGCTCAGGCCCAGGCTGAGAAATTCCCCGATGTTTCAACATGCATAGATATGCTTGGCCTAGCATCTTCGATTGCTCACCCCAACTCTTCCCTTGGCTGTACCACCCTTTTAACTGAGTATACACTGGCACTGAACACTACCACACCCAGCAACATTACCGAGTGTCAGGCTATAGTTGACACTGCACCTCTTGTCCTCGAATGTACTATGGTTTTGGAAGAAATCACAGCCACAGATTCCTAACAGTGGGAATCTGCCATCCAAGACGAGTTGAATGCCCTTAAATACTATGTCGTGTATGAGCTGGTCGACCTGCCACCAGGCTGTAAGGCCATTGATGTCTGATGGGTCTTCCGATGCAAGTACAACCCCAATGGAACACTTCATAAGTGTGTCCCACAGCAAAGGGATTCTGCGAAGTCTCCGGCATCGACTTTAAGGTTACATTTGCACCAGTCGGAAGCTACAGCACAGCCCAAGCGCTACTGAGCCTAGTGGCCCAGCATAAATGGGAGCTGGAACAGATGGATATGAACAATGCATTCTTGCATGGGTAGTTGGGTGAGGAGATCTACATCGTTTAGCCACCCTATCTGGCACGGGCAGAGTCTGGTGCCTGTAGAAGGCCCTCTACAGATTGAAGCTTTCATTCCGGTGTTAGAACCAAGAGATCACATCGGCCCTTGAGAAATGTGGCTACCCACGCATGATAGTAGATCCTTGGCTCTTTTTCACTTTGCCCTCAACTCCTTTCATAACCATCCTTGTCTATGTCAATGACTTGTTGATTGCGTCACCTTGTAAGGACACTGTCAGAGTAGTCAAATCATTCTTGTAGCCCGTGTACAAAGTGGACCTTAGACCGACCCGTGTCTTTCTCAGGATGGAGCTAGCACGACCACTGTCATCGCATGCCCCATGTTTACCATGCTGTGTACGTCCATAAACACTACAGACGATCAGACAAACGTCAGGACCACACCTTGCGGATTCCTCCTGACGAAGGGTTATGGGCCCACGGGTCTGATAGCCTCCAAATTTCACGTCTTCCACAGCGCACGAGATTGTCATCTTTGACGTCGCCATGAAGTTCTGAGAACCCATTGGAGAAGCAGCAGCGCACATGGTGCAGAAGGAGACGCAGCTCATTCGAAAGTATGCGGGCGGCCCGGGCTTCGGGCTATGGAGGTGGCAGTTTGAGCTGCACCTCTTGCATAAGGGGCTGCTGGACGTCATGTTGGGAAAGAAGGTGCTCGTAGAGGCGACTGCTTTGGATGCGGAGAAGCAGGCCTTTGAAAACAAGTACACGGAGGGTCTCATGCTCCAAGTGTCCAGGACAGCCGAGTCGCAGCGGGACTACTTCCAAGGCTGCAAGCTGGCAGCCAAAACTTGGCAAAAACTCTGCGCCATCCACGAATCCAAGTCGCTCACGAACAAAATCTTAGCAATGAAGCGGCTCCTCACGGTGAGAATTGAGGAGGTAGATGATGTCATCTCTGCCATACAGCAGATTCAGTCGCTCACCTCACAATGCAACGACACACAGCTATAGGCGATGGCCCTCCTTATGGCCCTACCTGACAGTTTGGGTCCACTCGTCACCGTCCTCGGAGGATGGTTGGAGGACAAGCTCACCTATGGTGCGGTCGCAGAGTACATTCGCAATGAGGCACAGCTCGGAGCTGTGGGAGGTCCTCGTCTTCCTCATCGGCTCTCGTCACCAAAACTCGTGGTGGCGGAAGCAGGGGCAAAGGAAGCGGCGAAAAGGGCAGCGGCAAGAAGGGCGCCAAGAAAGGTGCATGCCGTAACTGCGGCAAAGAGGGCCATTGGGCCCATGAGTGCCCGGAGGAGGCGAAGACTGGCGGCAAACACACCAAGGGCAGGTTGCTCCTCAACGGCAACAAGAACTAATTCCTCAAGAAGGCCAACAGGCGGTGCTTGGATTCAGGGGCCAAGGAGCACACATAAGTCAAAAAGGTGGGGTCTGTTACCTACGAGAAGTCCTCCAAGTCGATGGTGGTCGCGAACGACAAAGTTGAGCCGGCCGCCGGCCAAGGTGACATGGAGGTGGAAATCGTGGTGGGCGGTAAGAAGGAGCCGTGTACAATCTGTGATGTGCAACACGTCCCCAGCCTGGCTGACATCCTGAGTGTCAGCCGCTTGATACATAAGGGGTATGAGGTGCTCTTCCGCAGGAAAGGTGCAATGGTGGGCATCGACGGCGACGGCGAGGTTGTGCTGGAGGCGAAGCGTGAGGGCGGTCTCTACATCGTGGAGACCAAGGTGGTCCCTGCGGCATCGAACGTAGCAGACTCGCAAGAGCGCGTCGTCAACATGGCCAAGGGAGGAAGCGCTGATCTGGAGCTCTGGCACCGACAGTTGGAGCATTTGACGCCCGCAACTGTTAAGGAGATGGCAAGGTGAGCAGGATGGCTTGTCTTTCTCTTACCCTTAACACTCCCCTTCCCATCGGAGGATCGTGCTGTTCACGCACTCATCTGAGCTGCATCTGAGCACCTTGTCGATGATGTTGGTAAGTTCAACGCTGATCCCTTGGCTGGCTGTCACGTTGACCCCACTGGCACATATGCGATGTTGCGCCACCGCACCAAGGGGGGAAAAGGAGGAAGGAGGGTAGCAGGATGTAGGAGAGAAAGGAGTGCACGAGGCTACTGCAGATGAAAGAGAGGAAGAGGGAGCTGGAGGTGAGGCTGCAGATGAGGAAGGAGTGGGAGAGGAAGGAGAGGAAGGGAAGGGGAATGGGGATGGGGGAGATGGGAATGAGGAGGAAGATGGAGGAGATGAGGAGGGGGCTGAAGATGATGGAGTTGAAGAGGGGGTGGGAGACGAAGGTGGGGAGGAGGAGGATGAAGGGGAATGGGAAAATGGACAGGGTTTGGAAGATGCAAAAGAAGAAGGTGGAGGAAGAGAGGAGAGTGGAGATGTGGAATGTTGAGCAGCAGAGGGGAGGAGAGCATCAGTTAAGCCTCCTGCCACGAAGGGTGGATCTGCACCAGGCTCCAAGGCAGCAAGCAATGCTGGCCGTGGAGCAAGCTTTGTGGCAAGTGCAAGTAGCATGAAAGGGAAAGGAGTAGGGCTTAGAGCTGGGACTGAAATAGGCAACATGAAGTACAGTGCAGCAGGTGGCAAGGCTGCTGGTAGAGCAGGTGCTAAGGCAGCTGATGGAGCAGCCTCAAAGGCTGCTAGTGGAGCAGCCTGAAAGGCTGCTGGTGGAGCTGCCTCAAAAGCTGCTGGTGGACCAGCCTCAAAGGCTGCTGTTGGAGCAGCCTCTAAGGGTGCTAGAGGAGCAGCCTCCAAGGCTGCTGGTGGAGCAGCTTCTAAGGCTGCTCGTGGAGCACCCTCTAAGGCTGCTGGTGGAGCAGCCTCTAAGGCTGCTGTTGCACCAGCAATGAGGGGGAAGCGGGCCACTGAAGCACCTGATGAAAAGGCTGTGAACAATGGATCCAAGTGTCTCAGGGCAAGAAGTTCATGACATATATGAGAGGGGAGACTGGGGAGAGAAGGGGGAGGGGGGGAGGGGGGGAGGAGACATGTGTTATGGACCCCGTTGCTTATACATGTTGCAAGCCTCCTTTGCCCGCCTCCTGTTTTGGACCATTTAGCATGCCTTGGCTTGCTCAATAACCTCCATTGCGCAATGGAGACTGCTCATTTGCCTTCATTTCTTTCTTTGCTGCTTTTAGGTTTTGTAAAATGCTAGCACGTGCATTTAATTTTCCTTCCATGCATTGTATGAGGCCCAGGTATCAGGGACTTGAAGCAAGGTGATTGTGACAGTAGTAGTGCAAGTGTAACTACCAATATTTCTGCCAAATGGTGAATGTCAAGCTGCCAACAAGTGAATTTAAGGGAAAATGAAAGTAAGAAAAAGTACAGTGCATTCCTTTGTAACATGGTGTACATGGTACTGAACAGAGGTGGTGAAATGTGAGCAACATGTGATGTCAATAATTTGATAGCTTGCAAAATTTCAAGTTGCAAACCCCCTCTCCCTGCCCACCCAATAGCCCCCCCCTCTCAGGTCCCTTGGTCCAGGCGGACCGGGATGGCCGACGTGCCACTGTGAGGGGGGGGGGGGGGGGGGGGGGCC